>SJYA01014351.1:0-10470 GCA_006410615.1 Neotragus moschatus
GACTGATGCTAAAGCTGAAACTCCAATACTTTGGCCACCTCATGCAAAGAGTTGGCTCATTGGAAAAGAATCTGATGCTGGGAGGGATTGGGGACAGGAAGAGAAAGGGATGACAAAAGATGAGATGGCTGGATGGCATCACCGACTCGATGGACATGAGTTTGATTGAACTCCGGGAGCTGGTGATGGACAGGGAGGCCTGGCATGCTGCGATTCATCAGGTTGCAGTGAGTGGGACACGACTGAGTGACTGAACTGAACTGAACTGAACTGAAGGGTTAGAGATGTTAAGTGAATGTTCTTAGGTGACCCAGCATGACAAAGGCAGAGCTCAAACTAACATAGATCAGACCCTCATCCCAAGTCCTCCCCACTGTACTTGCTTTTTCTTGGGCTATGGATCCTCCCAATCTCTCATATCCTAGAAAATAAACTGTAGTGAGGTCTTCCAACATTTTTAGACCTGTGCAATACGTCATTTTAGCTTTTAAAAGTCAGAAAAGAGACACAGATGTAAAGAAGAGACTTTTAGACTCTGTGGGAGAAGGTGAGGGTGGGATGATTTGAGAGAATAGCATTGAAACATGTATATTATCATATGTGAAATAGATTGCCAGTCCAGATTCGATGCATGAGACAGGGTTCTCAGGGCTGGTGCACTGGGATGACCCTGAGGGATAGGATGAGGAGGAAGTTGGGAGGGAGGGTCAGGATGGGGAAGACATGAACACCCATGGCTGATTCATGTAAATGTATGACAAAACCACCACAATACTGTAAAGTAATTAGTCTCCAATTAAAATAAAAAAAATAAAAGTCTGATTATGCTTCATTAGGTATGGTATTTTCCTAAGACTTTATTCTGGCCTTTGGAGCATTTATGTATTGTTCCCAAATCAGATTACAATGATCAAGGTATTTCATTTCCAAGAATAGCAAACCCCAGCATGTTTACTCAGAGAAGCATGGGACTTGTTCGGAACAGTTTTGATATACATCTTTCATCCCACCAGGAGCGAGATGGACACACAGCAATGAGTGATGTCCACATGTCCCCTCAGTATGACTGCAACATGTCAGCAAGCAGAATAGATGGCCAGACATTTAACACTTTCATTCTTTTCCTTTCTCAAACTTGGCAGAGGTGTTAGAGGAGATTGCAGGACAGGCCTCTCAGGGGACACTGCCCATCCCTCCCTGCACTCATCACATCATCCCGCCTGTCCTCCAGAAGAAACCCAGGTAGCCTGAGACAGGTGTGATTCCTCAGAGAAATATCCAACTCAGACAGGCACAGGGCCCATCAGGAGAGAAAGTGGTGACCATAAGGGCAGGCCAAGGACCCTCAGCCCCACACTGAGCCAGGACCGGTCCCTTTACTCCTTCTGGGGACAATCTATCCCCACGGCTGCTCTGTTTCCCATGGCCAAGTCTGACTGAGCTCACACAGGTGACAAAGCTTCAACCAGCATCCAGTGACCCCTAGTCCAACAGTGCATAGTGGGAGGAACAGTGCCTGGGCTGGGGAAGTTCAGTTCTGGGGCAGGGCTGGGGCAGGGCTGCAGCAGGGGCACCACCTCCCCTTTCTTCTCCCTCCTCCTCTGCCCCCTGCCATGGTAGAGCTTCCTTCTCTTCCCTTCCCTTCGTGCACTCTCTCTCCCTCGTCTCTACACTCTGTGTCTCATCTCTGCTCTCCTCCCTCTACTCTCTTCCTCTCTTCATCCCCCTCCCTCCCTCCTGAGCCCCACCACAGCTCATCTCCCTCTCACAGCCTCCTGGGACATCCCTGAGGTCTGTCTTGACTTGAGAGTGTTTGACCCCCAGTGAGATAGCAAAGCCCTGGCCTCCCACCCCCCCTACTCCCCCTTCTCTCCACAGTCTTCACTGGGTACTGGGGGAAGGAAGGCAGGAGGCAGGGAGGGGAGGAGGGCCTGCAGACTGGATTTGAAGTGCCGGCCCTTGGGGCCCAGGAGAAAGGAGTCTGGACAGTCTGGGAGGGAGCTGCCCAGGGGAGACAGGAGAGGGAAGGTGGAGAGACTGAGGGCAAGAGGCTTTGCAGCCCTGAGTTGCCAATCGCTTCTTTCTATGTTTGGTTTTGGACTGTGCCATCTGGGATTGTTTCTCCAAGTTGTTACCTCTGGTGAGTGCCCACATTCATCATTGACTCTTACAAACTTTGCTGATCTCTGCACCTACCCTGGAGTCTGTTAAGTCGAGGGTAATTATCCCCTATTCCCAGTGTGTTGAGAGAGATTTTATTATGAATGACTGTTGGATTTTGTCAAACACTACTTCTGCCTCCATTAATGTAATCCTGATTATTTTCTTCACAAATTATTCCATCTGCCATTCCCTTCCCCCTTCTCTTGGGTCAGCCTTGCCTAGAGGGGAACTGAGCTTATACTCCCTTTCTAAGCCTACAGAAGGATTGTGAGTTGGTGCCTCCCATTGATTGGGATGGTATCCAGGGCTGAGGTGGGTGGTTGCTACCACTGAGGCAGCGTGAGTCAGCAATCTACTTTTAGGGTGGAATCAGAGCAGGAATCTGAAGGTACAGCCCACATCACTGTGTGTTGCACCCAAGAATCATACAAAAATACAGATGAATAGAGTCCAGAGTCTTAGAATGTGGTATTCAAAATGCCCAGGATATGATAGAGATCACAGTACCCAGAATTAAGAAAATCACAGCTTGACTAATAAAAGAGATTCTACAGATTCCAACACTGGTGTGAATAATGTTTAAATATGACAAGAAGTTTGAAGTGACCATCATAAAAATAATTATCAAGTAGTTACAAATTCTCTTTAAACAAATGAAAAAATTGAAAATCTCAGCAAAGAAGTGGAAGAGAAAGAAACAAGTGGAAATTATAGAACACAGCAATAGTGCATTTCTTACTGAAACCTGGGAGATAGATTTTAGACTTAAAAGTGGGCTTCTTCTACCTTGCTTTCTATCTTATTATCCACTGAGCAATATAAGGTTTGGAACTTAGAAGGAAGATACTATAGAGTATCATTCACACATTTAATGAAATTGAAAAATGAAGTCAGACTTTTACTTATAAACTATAATGCTATTAATAATTGAAAAATTTCAGTGAAAACTAGATTTCCAATTTTTCAGTCATATGCTGAACAAAAATGTTGTCATAAACTGAGTGAACTACACTTATAGTACAAAGATTTAGAAAAAGGATATCTAAACATATTTATCTGGTATATCTATAATATTCTATAAATTACATCCTTTGCAAATTAAAAATATGAGAAGACAGTTTTCAAAATTCTTATAGGGGATATGAGAGGAAAATAGTTACCTTAAAATTCTCCTTTTCAAAAGTTTCTGTTGTTATCTTCACCCAGGAGTGGGCCATCTAGCAGAAGACATTTTCATTGCAATCTGCCCAGTTACGGTCTGTACAAGTGGCACCTGAATTGGACCTCTCAGTTGTTTTCTGCTCAGGATTCTTTGGGCAGAACCTGACATTAGGCTGGGCTAATGTCTGTTCCTCTGAGCAACAGAGAACAGGGTTTCTCATTATCCTTGCCTAGGGTTCTTTAGAAACGTGGACACTGGAAGCACTTCAGCCAACCACTATCCATTAAAAAAGTGATACTGGGTTTGAGATGAGTTAAATACTTAGACTTTCCTTAAACTACTTATGAGAAACAATATTGACAGGCATTATTATTCTTTTGGACTGAAGCAGAATCTAAAGCACAGTGTGCTTTAAGGTAACTTCGTGGAAATTGCAAAATATTTTTAAGCAACAGAGACTGGGAAGAAGCCTAGATCTCTTGATGCTCAATTCTGATAGCACACAGTCAATGGTAATGATAATAATCATCCATTTACCATCACTGTCAAGTGTTCTGCTGAGCCCTATACATGCATTATCTAAATGGAAGCCTGTCAACAGTCAAGAAGTTATATCAATCGCCATTCTCCTTCTGAAGATGAATAATGAAATTTTGGAAGTGTTAATGTGCCAGGACAAGGTCACAGACCTTATGGTACCACTAAGTGGTAAAGTCATGAAACCAGGGATCCAGTCTTAAGATATTTAATGCCATTACCCCCACCTACTGAAAGATGACATTATATGGCAAAAATTAAAACAGTCATGGATGGTTTACTTCTTTAGCAGCAATTAAAAGAGTATAAGAAAGAAATGTTGAAAAAAGAAAACAGAAAAAAGCAAAACTAAACTAAAGCAAAGTAACAACAACAACAACAAAAAAAAAATCAGAGAAACAAAACATACTCAGAAAAGCTATGATCAAGTGCTAAGTGTCAGGAAGAAAAGTAAGCCTTGGCTAATGAGGTGAGCAGAGAAGTGAACTTAGTAAGGATGGTGGTTATAGGAACATCTGTGGGCAAGTTGCTACAGGAAGATACATAATGGTGTGAAAACATGCTTGGTGAATTAGAGTTAGGGTCAGAGGCACAAAAAAGAGGCTAGTGTGGCTGGAGAACCATTCATTGAACAAATGTTGAAGTATACATTATACCAGGGATTACTATAAGGATATGTTAATGAACAAATAAACAAAGATTCCTGCCCTCCAGGCATTTATATTTTTCCACCAGAAGGAGATGGCCAATTTAGAAAAACAGCATATAAATAAAATGTATTGTATTCTGAAAAGTGGTAAACAATTGGGAAGAGAATAAGAAACCAACAGTGGAATCAGGATTCAGGGAGAAAGTGAAAGTGAAAGTTGCTCAGTTGTGTGTGACTCTTTGTGACTATAGTCCATGGAATTCTCCAGGTCAGAATGCTGGAGTGGGTAGTGTTTTCTTTCTCCAGGGGATCTTCTTAACCCAGGGATCGAACCCAGGTCTCCCACATTGTTGGGCAAATTCTTTACCAGCTGAGCCACAAGGGAAGCCCAAGAATACTGGAGTGGGTAGCCTATCCTTCTCCAGTGGATCTTCCCAACCCAGGAATCGAACCGAGGTCTCCCACATTGCAGGCTGAGAAGGCTGGACACAAATACCCTGAATGCCCCTTGCTATTAAAGGGATCGCAGTTTTCTCCTTCCCCAGAGAAGGGCATGGCCTCTCACTCCAGTCTTCTTGCCTGGAGAATCCCCTGGACAGAGGGACCTGACGGGCTACAGTTCATGGGGTCACAAAGAATCGGACAAGACTGAAGCAACTTAGCATGCATGCAGTTTTCTCCTTTATGCTGCTTTTGTCAAATGTCAATGTCATTGCTATGCCGGCTTTACTGCACAGAGGCCAGCATACAGTTTTCCCTATCTGATGTGGACTCAACACCTTATTTACCATAGGAGAGCTCTGTGGACACTAAAGTCTGATGGCTTTTTGCATCAAGTGCTAAGTCGCCCACCAGACCCCTCGTCCATGGGATTCTCCAGGCAAGAATACTGGAGTGAAAAATTAAAAAAAAGAATACTGGAGTGGGTTGCCGTGACCTCCTCCAGGGGATCGTCCTGACCCAGGACAATGCCAGATGGACTCTGGCATCTCCTGCAGTGGCAGGCAGGTTCTTTACCACTAGCGCCACCTGAGAAGCCTCTCTTTCATCAAGGGGCCAATCATTTTGAAGTTCAGTCTCTGTTGCGAAAGCCCATCGATATGGACATCAGTTCTCTGGGGTTGAGTCCTGGCCTGGCAGAAACCCTGGCCAGGTGGTATCTAGGCCACACAGAGAGACATTGTGCCCAGCTTTCCACCCAGGGGGGTTCTAGAGGCGAGGAGCTGGCGCCCGAGAGGAACCCTCTCACCCGGAAGCCTCTCTGCCCTCAGTCCCTGTGGGCGGGTCTAGAATTGGCCCCGCCTCCCTAGCTGAGTGAGTGGGCGGCACCTGACCTTTCTACACCAATCGAAGTGCTCTTCCGGCGAGGAACCGTTAAGACGCCAGAAGCCTCCGGCGCTGCGGCTTGTCGGCGGTGACCTGAGGAGAGGGAGGAACGCGCTGCCACGGCTGGAGTCTTCGACGTCTCAACTATTTTCTGACTCTTCTTCCAGTCAGGTACATCTCAACAGTATTTTTTTTATAAACTATGTCTCTACTGATATAAATGAAATTACCTAGGACCAAAGTTTGGGGATTAGTAAGAAAAGTGATCGATTGAATTGCCTACCGGCCAACTCTCCTGTCCACCCTCTGTTCAACCCTCTTTCCTTACCTGTGATTAGCTTCAATTTTGTGGTTAATCATTTCTTGCTCTCTTTAAAATCCCTCGATCCAATAAAATAAAATCCCTCGATCGTGTTGCGCTCCTTTAAAAAATCATATTTCTTTTCATCTAATGATTTTTGTGGTTCGTATTGATATGCCCAGAAATCGAACCCAGGTCTCCTTCATTGTAGGCGGATTCTTTACTGTCTGAACCACGAGGGGCAGATAAATATTCATCTACACTTTAGAAATGGTTGCACTTTCATTTATATTAATGGGCCCTCTAAACAGGAAATGACAATCCACTCCAGTATTCTTGCCTGGAGAATCCCATGGACAGAGGAGCCTAGCAGGCTACAGTCCATGGAAGCACAGAGTCAGACATAAACTGAGAAACTAACACTCTCACTTTCAAACCACTTTGAAATAGCTTTTTAATGGATCACGAGGCACGAACATTTATCCATCTTTATATCCATCCTCCTAACCGTATTTCAATTAGTTAAACTATTACTAAAAGGTAAGATTTATAGTATAACCATGTGGCTTCCCCTGTGGCTCAGCTGGTAAAGACCCCACCTGCCAGTGCGGGAAACCTAAGAGACTTGGGTTTGATCCCTGGGTCGGGAAGATCCCATGGAGGAGGACATGGCAACCCACTCCAGTATTTTTGCCTGGATAATCCAATGGAGAGAAGAACCTGGTAGCTTACAGTCCATAGGGTGGCAAAGAGTTAGACACGACTGAAGCAATTTATCACACAGATATCATTATGGTTCCTTTCAGCAGTGAGTGAATCTTTAAAAAATAGTTTTTTTGAAGTAACTTTAGACTCGAAAAAAGTTTGCAAAAAACAGTATAAAAAGCCTTCATTCAGATTTCCCTAATGTTAACATCTTACGTAGGCATAGAAAAATTATGAAAATTGAAAATTAACATTGATGCAGTACTGTTAACTAATTTACATACTTTATTTGAATTTCACCATTTATCCCGTAATCTCCTTTTTCTGTCCCAGGATCCCATTCCGGATACCACATTTGGCCATCATTTCTCTTTAGTCTCCTCCAGGCTGAGAATACCTCAAGCTTTCTGGGTCTTTTCCAACGGTGACAGTTTTGGAGATACTGGTCAGGTATTTTATAGAATGTCTGTCAGTTTGGGTTTGTCTGGTATTTTCTTAGGATTAGATGAAAGTTACACATTTTTGGCAATAATGCTAAGTCATTTCAGTCATGTCCAACTCTGTGCGACCCCATAGACAGCAGCCCACCAGGCTCCCCAGTCCCTGGGATTCTCCAAATGATAATACCTGTTTTATTTCCTCTCCTTCATTCTAATGGTGATGGAGTGATTTCTACCATAGGGATCTGGGGGTGGCTGCTGAACACACACACCTGACACTGGACAGGTGCTATCCACAGCAGCTTCTCAGTAATGTTTACTCACTACCTGAGGGCAGAGGACACTACTGGTTAGGTCGAGTCTCAGGGGAGTCGTGCTTTGGAAGAGAGTGAACAAGCAGGGCTGTGGGAGGCAATCTGTAGTAACAAGAGGAGGAGGTGACCCTTGGTTCCCAATGAAGGATGTGATTAGCTTGTTTGAATACTTCTGTGGGCTGGTGGGGAACTGAAACCTGATAGTCGGGGCAAGCAGACACTGTCGCTAGTTCCTATGATAAGGCTGCTTTTGGGCTAGGGGAATTCTTGGGAGCCAAAAAGAGGGATAGGATTCTTCTCAGACTTTTATTCACTGCTTTATTATTATTTTTACTTTACAATATTGTATCGGTTTTGCCATGCATCAACATGAATCTGCCACAGGTGTACACGTGTTCCCAATCCTGAACCCCCCCTCCCACCTCTCTCCCCATACCATCCCTCTGGGTCATCCCAGTGCACCAGCCCCAAGCATCCTGTATCCTGCATCAAACCTAGACTGGTTGATTTGGCCTACAACAAATATGACTAAAAGATGACTTTCTATTTCCTTATTCCTACCATACTTGTTCATTGGAATTCTGTAGAGCTGTCTTTTCTCCCTCATATTTTTTATAAATTTTCAAATTATAAAATTTTATAGAATGCATTTCTAATTATCAAATCAAATAAGTAATTGAATTCTTTATGTCAATATTGATTCGTGAATAACTTTGTCATATTGTGACTTATAATCAAATTATATCATTATTTAGTTTCTTGCATTTTTCAAGCTTTGGTGATTAGGAACTCCTTCTTGTGGGGTTTGTGTTCTTTGAGCACAACCTGGTTCTTTTCTGTGTACTTCCTTGCTGGCATTATAAGGTATTCCTGTTCATCTTGTGTTTTTCTTTCCCCACCATGACCCTGAAATCAGAACATTTCTGCCAAAACCCATGTTTTCTTTCCTTGGAAAATGACATTTAGTAACTGATATTTCCATGCATATTCATTGATACTGGGGTTTCCTTGCAGCTAGGTCTTCCTTTTCCATTCCTACATGAAGGAAATATATTGCCTGTATATACTTACGCTTCCAGATACATTGGAATTTCTCTAGATATTTCTGTAGATAGTGAAAGCCAGGAGCTCACACTGATACTTCTTTTTTAATTAATTAATTTTAATTGGAGGATAATGAGTTTACAATATTGTGATGGCTTATGCGATATATCAACAATCCACTCTAGCCTTATTTGTAACTTCTTTGTCTCACCTGGCTCTCCTTATATTCAGTATTTACTTATTTGTTCATACCTGATTATACATGATGTGGTGTGCTACAGAGACAGGGATCACAAAAAGTCAGATATAACTTAACCATTGAACACAAAACATGCGCCTGTTAGAAGCAGATCTGATGACTTGTGTTTATGTACACTTCTTTATATCTTAAGCCTCAGAGGATGCAATCAAAGTACTGTTTCCCCAAGTTGCTTAGCTTAGCTATTTTCTTCCCTCACCCCTTCTTCTGTGGTTAAGACATTCATTTGTAATATACTTAAGTTAATTTGTTGGCGTTTCTAATTTGAGTTTGCCCTCTCCCCCCATATCCTAGTTCATTTTAATTTTTCACTTAATCTTGGGGTATGTGAAACACTACTGTGATTCAGACTCAGGGCTACACAAAAACACATGATTCTTTCCCCATGTCTTCCACCCCCTTCCCATTCCCCATTTCTTTCATGTCTTCCACCCCCTTCCCATTCTCCATTTCTTTTCCACAGTCCCCCTGTAGATAACCAATCTGGTTATCTGGTTGAATCTTTCCTGTATTTACTCTATACAAATGAATAGATACATATGAGTTTTCTTATGTTCCATTGTTTATTAAATGAAAGATAGCATTTTCTAAAGCTTCTTTGCACTTTTCCTTTTTCAACAAACAGCATTCCATTAAAAAAAAACTCCTTATTTTGTACTCCTTCATTTTTTACAGCTACATTAGATTACACTGGCTTTTATAGCNTCAGATGGACATGACTTCTCATGTGTGGCAGGGGGAACCTCTCACTGCAGGGCTGGCTTTGCTCCTGGAGCCTTCAGAGGTATCTTAAAAGAAAAAGCTGAAACCTCTGAATATGTGTAGCATGTTTATTTGTATTTGTCACGTTGTAATAGTCTAGTGTTTTTCCGGAGAAGGCAATGGCAACCCACTCCGATACTCTTGCCTGGCAAATCCCATGGATGGAGGAGCCTGGTAGGTTACTGTCTACGGGGTTGCTAGGAGTCAGACACGACTGAGCGACTTCACTTTCACTTTTCACTTTCATGCCTTGTAGAAGGAAATGGCAACCCACTCCAGTGTTCTTGCCTGGAGAATCCTAGGGACAGGGGAGCCTGGTGGGTTGCCGTCTCTGGGGTCGCACAGAGTCGGACATGACTAAAGCAACTTAGCAGCAGCAGCAGCAGCAGCATAGGGGCATTTCAGTTGTTTTCAACACTTCATAATGATTAATACAAACAATGCTGCAGTGAATAACCCTGGGTACACGTATTTTTGTGTTGGTGGAAATGTCTCTTCAAGTTTCATTCCCAGCAATAGGACTGTTGGGCCAAATGTTAAATGCATTTGTAGTTATGTTGCGTTATGGCTGAGCCACTTTCACTTTCCCTTGCCATACATTAAAAAATCTTTTTAGTCACATAGAATGTTCTTTTCTTTAGCCACCTCTGGAAATTTCAGTCACAATTAAAAAGCCTTTCCTAATGCTGATATTGAAGAAGAATTCTGCCATATTTTCTTCAAGATTTTGTTATGGTTTCATTGTTTTATTTAGATTCCTAAAGCCATTTACAGTTTATTTTTGTGGATGGTATGTCATGGATCTACA
>SJYA01014352.1:0-10023 GCA_006410615.1 Neotragus moschatus
CAATTCATAAAGGGATCTTCATTCCTATTCCTCAACTCTCCAGTATTCTCTGGAAACAACCAGTATTAACCAGCTTCTTGAGTATTCAAAAGATATTTTATGTATACATAAGTGTATTTAGATAAGTTCAGAGCCTCTGTTCTCTTTAACCCTGGTTGTGCTTGATAAGAAAAGAGAGGGAAGATGAAGCCTCCCTCCCAAAGATAGCAAATGTCTTGTTTTCTCTCTTCATTAGGCCAGGTCCTGGGAGAGGCGAGGTAAAGGGCATTCATCATGTTCGGTCAAGAATGTTCTCTCTTTAGTAAGACCTAGAAGTATAAGTTTTGTTTTGCTTCTTTGAAAAGGGTTGGGGCTGGGTAAGATGTTGTGCCTGCTCCTTCCTGTGAGACCCAGGGAAAGTCACTCCACTTCGGAGGCCATGAATTTCTTCATTTATTAAGGCAGTTCTCATACCTTCCACAAGGTCGTGAAAATCATGTGAGGTAACATCTATGAGTAGTGCTCTAGTGTTTCAAACCAGTACAAAAGATGAGAGTTACCTGAGGGAACGTAGGGAGTTAGTAGCAGAACCAGAGACCAAACCCACGTCTGCCATCTCCCAGTTTAGGAATCTTTCACATCTGTCTGTCTCAGAGCTTTGTGATTGTTAATACTGAGGGCAGAAGGGCAAGTTTTATGTTTAGTCTGAAGTTGGGATCGGGGGGAAAGGATGGGACACCATGGAGTGTGGAGAGGGTGGAAAGAGAATGCCTCTCCTGGGAAATCGGCCTCATGTCAATAACTGCCCTTAATTATAAAATTAAATTCCCAGTAAGTTTGAGCACTTGAGGTTTTTCCTTTTTTCCTATATATTTTAATCCATTTTAAGAGAAATGGGGGTGGGGAGTGGGGGACCGACAAAAAAGAGAAACTGGTAATGTGCTAGGGTTGAAGGGGATGTTACTGGAGCTTTCCTGCCAGGTACTCATAGTAATAAAACTAACAAGAAGTGCCATTTGAGTTACCTACTGGGCTGTGCTCTAAGCTTGTCCCTACTGTGTGTGGCTCGTGCAGCGCTCGAGGTGAGCTAGCTTCCGTTTTACAGATGACAGGACTGACGCTCAGAAGGTAGTTGAGTGTGTCCATGATCACATAGGAAGTGGCTGAATCTGTGGAAGGTTTGATTGATTTCAAAGCATTTTCCTTTACCTCAGTCCGACTCTATACTTAGCTGTCCTTGACTATTCCCAGTGATGGGAAGCTTACCACCCTGGAGGCAACTGTTCCTTATTGGAAAGCTCTGCTGTTTTAAACGCCCCTCCTTCAGCTGAATTGGAATCTCGCTTCCTGAAGGAGTCCCTGTGGAGCCTTGTGCTTCCAGGGCTTGATATTCCCAGAGGCTCTCTGAGAGTTCAGTTTAGACCTCTGACCTTAAGAAAGTGCTCTCCAGAGTCAGTTCACTTTTTAGAGAAACAAAAGCTGATTTTTTTTTAATAGTGCATTCTGCAAAGCTAATGGGTCCTACTTTATTTTAAAAAGATGCCTTTTTCATGATAGTGAGAGATGAAGAACTGGATAAGACCTTCCCATAAAGGGTTCAGTAGCTTAAAGGGCAGTCTTTAAGAGTTGGAAGAAAAATTCTTGTTAGGAGAATGTATAAATCTCAGAAATGCCTGGGTTTTTTAAGGTGCTCAATGGCAAACTCATCCCATAATCTCTGTGGTGTCATGGGTTCACTGACTGGGTGTGCTGTACATGTCTCTTGGCTACTTGGTAATGATACTGTCTTCATGGGTATTATAAATTTGCCTTGTGTCCATTTAAGTAACAGTTCATTGTACACAAATGAATTCCTAAGATGTGTATGTGGCACACTGTGTATGTGGCCGGGCGGATGTGATAGAAGAAGCCCTTCCGCCCACTTTGTGGTAAAAAATGATTCCTGGGCACATGTTTTGGTTATATTTTTAATTGGCCAGGATTAATTAGCTGTTGGCGACATTTTGTGACTGTCCACAGAAACTTTTTCTTGTCTTGCTGTGAATGATTTTTTTAAAGTAAAACTTTTCCAGAAATATTACAGATAAAAGGTTGTTAGGATTCAGGAAAAGGAGGCTTGTTAATCTTGTTGGTGGCTTTTTTTTTTTTTTTTTTGTTTTGCTGTGCCAAGCAACTTGTGGGACCTTAGTTCCCTGACTGGGGATCAAACCCAGGCCCTCTGGCAGTGAACGTGCAGAGTCCTAACCAGTGGGCAACCAAGAAATTCCCAGGACACTTGTTGTCTTGTGTTAAGTTCATATAACTTGCCATGAACTCATTAGTTTTTGGCAGCCAAGTAAATCCTTAAGTTAATAAATCCTACCTAGCCCAAACCCTGAGCCTTAAAGTCTGTTCACTATTTGACAACATTAGACACCAGATGATGTGATTGGAAGTGGGTTGTTTGTTTTAACTGCTTTTTGTCTGATAACAAATGTTCCTGCCAAATTTGATATTGGGAAATTAATGAAAATGGTCTTTACATACCTTAATATTAATGAAGTTGGACAGTGAGATCTATTTGTGTAAACCTGGTAAATGATCACGGCATCTCGTCCCATCACTTCATGGCAAACAGATGGGGAAACAATGGAAACAGTGACGTTATTTTCTCGGGCTCCAAAATCACTGCAGACGGTGACTGCGGCCATGAGATTAAAAGACACTTGCTCCTTGGAAGAAAAGCTATGACCAACCTAAACAACATATTAAAAAGCAGAGACGGTAATTTGCCGAGAAAGGTCCGTCTAGTCAAAGCTTTGGTTTTTCTAGTCATGTATGGATGTGAGAGTTGGACAATAAAGAAAACTGAGCACTGAAGAATTCATACTTTTGAACTGTGGTGTTGAAGAAGACTCTTGAGAGTCTCTTGGGATGCAGGGAGATCCAGCCAGTCCATCCTAAAGGACATCAGTCCTGAATATTCATTGGAAGGACTGATGCTGAAGCTGAAGCTCCAATCCGAAGAACTGATTCATTGGAAAAGACCCTGATGCTGGGAAAGATTGAAAACAGGAGGAGAAGGGGTCAACAGGGGATGAGATGGTTGGATGGCTTCATCAACTCAATGGACATGAGATCAAGCAAGCTCTGGGAGTTGGTGATGGACAGGAAAGCCTGGTGTGCTTCTGTCCATGGGGTTGCAAAGAGTCGGACACGACAAAGCGANACAATGGAAACAGTGACGTTATTTTCTCGGGCTCCAAAATCACTGCAGATGGTGACTGCGGCCGTGAGATTAAAAGACACTTGCTCCTTGGAAGAAAAGCTATGACCAACCTAAACAGCATATTAAAAAGCAGAGACGGTAATTTGCCGAGAAAGGTCCGTCTAGTCAAAGCTTTGGTTTTTCTAGTCATGTATGGATGTGAGAGTTGGACAATAAAGAAAACTGAGCACTGAAGAATTCATACTTTTGAACTGTGGTGTTGAAGAAGACTCTTGAGAGTCTCTTGGGATGCAGGGAGATCCAGCCAGTCTATCCTAAAGGACATCAGTCCTGAATATTCATTGGAAGGACTGATGCTGAAGCTGAAGCTCCAATCTGAAGAACTGATTCATTGGAAAAGACCCTGATGCTGGGAAAGATTGAAAACAGGAGGAGAAGAGGTCGACAGGGGATGAGATGGTTGGATGGCTTCATCATCTCAATGGACATGAGATCAAGCAAGCTCCGGGAGTTGGTGATGGACAGGGAAGCCTGGTGTGCTTCTGTCCATGGAGTTGCAAAGAGTCGGACACGACAAAGCGACTGAACTGATAAATGAATTTATTTTCCTCTTTCACTTTAATTTGGACATTAGGTTTTAAAATTAGTATGACAGTATGATGGGAAACTGGTCAGATTACAAGGAAAGTTTTTTTTTTTAATCATAAAATGTTTCAACACATGAAAATCTAATTAAAAACAAAAAAACCCACGTACCTATTGCCCAGCACTAATATTTATCAACATGGCTGATCTTGGGAAAGGTGGTTTTCACAGATTTGCTTTACTTTTTCTTCTCTTCCCATTAGTTTAGTCCCCATTGTTAAGAGCGGGTAGACACCTTGACATACTGTGGATTGATGGATACTTGTATTTTTGAGGGGGGGGGTCCAGTTAGCCTTAAAGGGGGAGATGGTATAATCAGATGGACTTGGTGCTCCCAGATCTTATCACCAGGTTGTGATTCTCCTGATGGTAGCTGGCTTCATAGAGACAGCTCGGTGTGTCTAGAAGAGTCCTGATCTGGAGAGCACTGGCTTCCGGTCTGTTATGTGGCTATTTTAATAGCACTGTTGGCTGTAGGCAAATCACTTACCTTCTCTGACCTGCAGCTTCCTCATGTGCTAAGTGAAGGAAATGGTACCTTTCTTTGTGCGTCTTGTAAGCATCAGGATGACTAATTTGTCTTATTTGTGCATACCTCCAGGACCCTCATGGCTCTTGGGGACACATGAGGTTAAGAGATGTCACCAGCTCATATTAACCGTATTAAAACAGACCGTGTAAGGCCAGAAAAGGCTTTTGGTGATTCATGTTCTAACAGGCAGTGCCATAAAGGAAGTAGAAGAACCGGAACACCTGAGCCATATAACTTATTGCATCTGCTTATTTTTCTTCCCCAAACCTTTTTGCCTAAGCATCTATTGCAAAAGCTATTAGTCAGTTCCGTGATTCCTGTAACAGGTCAGGTTATACCTAGCCTGGTAACTGATGTCCCAAGTTTCTGGTCTAGAGACTTACTTTCTGGNGGAACACCTGAGCCATATAACTTATTGCATCTGCTTATTTTTCTTCCCCAAACCTTTTTGCCTAAGCATCTATTGCAAAAGCTATTAGTCAGTTCCGTGATTCCTGTAACAGGTCAGGTTATACCTAGCCTGGTAACTGATGTCCCAAGTTTCTGGTCTAGAGACTTACTTTCTGGAGGTCACGTCTTTGTGCTTATTTTTGTGATTTTCGTGCCCAAATAGAGTGTATTTAAGAAAATGGAGTCATGATGATTTTGATGGGGGTCCTATTATATAGAATACACTGTTTCGTAAAGAGTGGATACTTTGTAAATCTTTTACTGTGAAGATGCATGTAGCATGTGCCAGACTTCAGAAGGAGCAAGGCGCAGGCACCAGAAGTAGCTTCACTGAGTTATGTTTTGGAGGTCATGATTTGTAAAGTATGTTTTCTCAAATGTTGTCTTCTATGTGCATGGAAATTGTTTCATATAAATACAATGTATTGACTGTAAAGTTATAATGTAACTAAGCTCTAAAGTTGTAACAGTTTTTTGCACTAATTTTTAATACTTCATTTGTTAGTCTTGCTTGAACCGTCTTTTTGAGCAGAACTAATACAATATTTTGATGTGCCACAGGTAAATTTTTCCATAACCTTATGGAGAGAAAGGACTTTGAGACATGGCTTGATAACATTTCTGTTACATTTCTTTCTCTGACGGACTTGCAGAAAAATGAAACTCTGGATCACCTGATTAGTCTGAGTGGGGCAGTCCAGCTCAGACACCTCTCCAATAACCTGGAGACTCTGCTCAAGCGGGACTTCCTCAAACTCCTTCCCCTGGAGCTCAGTTTTTATTTGTTAAAATGGCTTGACCCTCAGACTTTACTCACATGCTGCCTCGTCTCTAAACAGTGGAATAAGGTGATAAGTGCCTGTACAGAGGTGTGGCAGACCGCCTGTAAAAATCTGGGCTGGCAGATAGATGATTCTGTTCAGGACGCTTTGCACTGGAAGAAGGTTTATTTGAAGGCTATTTTGAGAATGAAGCAACTGGAGGACCATGAAGCCTTTGAGACCTCATCTTTAATTGGACACAGTGCCAGAGTGTACGCACTTTACTACAAAGATGGACTTCTGTGTACAGGTAAGAGAGCCTGGACCTTTTTTTTTCTTTTTAATTTTTGTGTTTCGTGGCCTGTAATCTTGCCTACAGAACAGAATACTCCTCAGGCTTGAGAACGGCAGTCCTTAGTCATCTGAGAGACCAGTGATGGCGCAGATGAGACGCTCCGTCCCTGCCTGGTTCCTCTGCTCCCCACCACCACCCCTTCATCCTGTTTCACTCTGAGAAGACAAGTATTTTTATAGAATTTTATGAGACGAAAGCGCCAGACACTTTTATCAATGTGATATGAGTCTGAAAGCTCTGACTGCGTTTTTCTATGCTTTTTTCCCATATACAGTCCCTCATGTTGGTGTTTTTTTTTTTTTTTTTNAGTATTTTTATAGAATTTTATGAGACGAAAGCGCCAGACACTTTTATCAATGTGATATGAGTCTGAAAGCTCTGACTGCGTTTTTCTATGCTTTTTTCCCATATACAGTCCCTCATGTTGGTGTTTTTTTTTTTTTTTCTTATCAGCAGTAATTTTGGGGAAAAAAACAGTAGAAAAGCTGCTGTCTGGTCCTGGCAAATAATTTATTTTGAAAGAATTATGAGGCCTCTCTGTGTGGGTTTCCTTGTAGTTAAACTATGCAAAGGGAGCTACTTCTCTTGCTCTAAGATCCTGTGGTTCTGAGGAGAGTTTGGAAGAGTTTGGGCGTGGGAATGAGAATAGTTGGATGTTTTAAAACTCAGCGAGCAGGGCTTCCCTGGTTGCTCAGGGGCAAAGAGTTCGTCTGCCAGTGCAGGAGATGTGGGTTTGATCTCTGCGTCGAGAAGATACCCTGGATAAGGAAATGGCAACCCACTTCAGTATTCTTGCCTGGGAAGTCTCATGAAACAGAGGAGCCTGGCAGGCTGTGGTCCATTGGGTTGTGAAAGAGTCAGACACAACTCAGCGACTAAACAGCAACAGCAAGTAAAGTAACTTTTTATTATAAATGTAATGGTTCAAGCTAGAATTATGTGCGTCTTCCAGTTATAGTGGGCGTGAGTCTCTACTGTGACTGTACAGTCAGGGCCCGTGTTTCAGGCAGTGCACGTTGATGGGTGTTGCAGATAATGACCAAGCAAAGTTCAGAACGGCTCGAGGCTCTAGGTCGTCTTATCAGTGATCACAATGCTGTTCACTTCCCTCACATATAATGCACAGCATCGGGCTTCCCAGGTGGTGCGGTGGTAGAGAAGCCGCCTGCCAGTGCAGGAGACACAAGTTGATCCCTGGGTCGGGAAGCTCCCCTGGAGTAGGAAGTGGCACCCGCTCCAGTGTTCCTGCCTGGAGAACCCCATGGACAGAGGAGCCTGACGGGCTGCCATCTGCAGGGTCACAAAGAATCAAACCGACTTAGCGACCGAGCACAGCACAGGGCCGTTCCGTGTGTTTCCTCCTCCAGAATGATTCCTGAAGGACACTCGAGTGCCACCCAGACCTCACCACTGTCACATGCTGCTGCTTTGTGTAAATACGTCATCAGTTAGCCGTTTCCACACTAGTGCGTATTTGGGTGGTTTCTGTTTTTACGGATAGTTTTGTTCTGTGTTATTGTTTCCCTTTGGATCATTCATTTGAGGCAGAAGCCTCAGAGCAGAATCACCAGATCCAGAAGCTGGAATGATTTTATAACTCCTCTTAGTGTCCTTTCCAGATGTATTAAATTGATGGTATGCCCACAGCAAAATAAGGTAAACCTGCTTCTCCCTCAGAGTGCTACCATACTCAGTTTAATATTTTTAATAGTTAAGAGAGGTGTGATTTCTGAAGACTGTTTTAAAGTTGAATTTCTTTATTCATTGAGGATGTCCGTTTTCTTACATGGTGACATTCTCTGAAATGCTCAACACTTTGTCAGTTTTATAAAATAAACATCTGAGGTATTCCATGGTTTGGCTTGTCATCCTGAGATTGCTCCATGCTCGTATTATTTCCCCTCTCCTATTAAAAGCCTGATTATTGGACCAGCATCATCTGTTCTTCTGTACCTGGATATACTTTGCCACCTGTGGTGATGACCTTCAGTATTCCTTTTGCCTCATAATCACTGGCAGGGTTTTGTTTTTTTTTAAGATGCCATATTGCCTTTAAACTTGGCACTTACTCACACTTGGATCAACACTGGCAATTGACTCATTTTCAGAACTAGCTCCAGCTTTTTTCTTCTTTTGTTAATGTCTTGTTAAAGTTCACTTTTGAAATGCAATAAAACCTCAGTTACTTGGCCCAGAAGTGATGGAATACATTCACTGAATTCCCTAATCACCTGGGCAGTTAATATCTACAAATGACTGTGGACACAACCCTGCATTTTACGATTAGTCTCCAGGTGAGTCTATATGCTATCTTATTTTTAGTATGATTAAATTCATGGGCTTTGCTTATGGAAAAGTATGATGTTGAAAATGATTCAAAGCATTTGTTTAAAGCAGCATTCCTGAGACTGTTACTAGCAAGAAATATTTTTAATAGAATTAAATGTGTTTGTATCACCTTGTCACTTAAGAGCTTGTCTTTTCACTGTTGTTCAATTGGGAAATTCTGAATTTGGCAGTAAACTTAGTGACTCAGATTAGCCCTTAAGCAAGCAGTGGAACAGTATTACCAAAAGGAGGAATAATGCTAACATTAGCATGGTATAGATTGTGTGATTGTATGAGATTATATGTCTGTTCAGAATTTCAGAAATTTTGCTCATTTCTGAAATGATAAGAAAGGAACCTAGCATGCTTTGTGCTGTTCAGTGGATATTTATTTCTAAAATGCCTCCTGTGTGACAGGCAGCGTAAGCATGTGTAGCTGAACTAGAATTGTTCTTTCCTCAAAGAATGTGCATGCTGTGATCAGGAGGTAACCTGACTGAGTCAAAGTCTCTGTGTGGCCTGCGGCCAGTGGGGAACACTGACATGGCGAGCTGCTGCTCTGCTGCAGGGGGGACCCCGAGCGGGAGTCACGCTCGGAACCGTCAAATCTGACTTTTCAGGAGTCTAGGTTTCTGTGAAATAGCCCCATTTTTAAAAAGTATTAANTCAAAGTCTCTGTGTGGCCTGCGGCCAGTGGGGAACACTGACATGGCGAGCTGCTGCTCTGCCGCAGGGGGGACCCCGAGCGGGAGTCACGCTCGGAACCGTCAAATCTGACTTTTCAGGAGTCTAGGTTTCTGTGAAATAGCCCCATTTTTAAAAAGTATTAATTTTCTAAGTATTATTCAGATTTTAAAAATATTGTGGTTGGATCATATTCAACCTATAAATGGCTGTATTGTGACCTCTGCCTTATAGGCAGGGAAGTGAGAAAAACAAGAGCTATAAGGGAAGCATGATCAGATGACGTATTTAACTAGTTTTGTTGTGAATATTTCACAGTGTATACAGATGTCAAATCGTTACATCATACACCGAGAATTAATACAGTGTAGTCTGTCAGTTATATCATAATTAAAAGAGAGACCAACCCAAAAAATGATGTACTTGAATTGTATGAGGAAAATAAAATTATGTAGTTGTTCAGAAGAAGGAATGATTTCTTCATTTGAGAAAGTAGTGTTTATGTTGGGTCTTGAAGAATGCATACATTTTGGAGATTTGAGATGTGCAGTCGGGGTTTCCCAGTAGGAGGAGAAGCACTCTAAAGGCATGGAAAGGTCCCAGCGTGGCGGAGGAGGAACCGAAATCTTGGAATATGAACAGGGACTCTGAGAATATGGTCTGAAGAAATAGGTTTGGGCTGGAATGCCGTGAACATGTATTTGGACAGTTTTCTGTGAACTCGGAGTCATGTTTGAGCAGAAAGCCTGGTTCAGAGCCTTCCACTTCAAAGAAACTAGTGTTTCCTGTTTCTGTCAAACTTGGATCCTCTTTTTACAAGATTTTACGGTATCCCCCATCATGAATTAAAAGTCATGGAAGCAGCTTATCTATACATACACATTTTAGAAATCAACATAGCCAAAGTCTGACCTGAGGAGAAGTAAACTGTAATTCACAGTAACATTGGAGACATGCTTAGCCGTGGCTGTTGTAGAAGCGGTGATCAGGCGTCTGCACCTGTGTGCGCTGACACTGTGAGCGTGGCGGCTGTGACTCTCGACGGCTGTGTTTGTGTCACAGATGCCGCCCGTGACTTGAT
>SJYA01014353.1:0-10471 GCA_006410615.1 Neotragus moschatus
CGACGTCATGGAGGGGGATACCAATACAGAAACGCCAGCGACACAACCACAACATCATCACTCCGTCATAATAATGATGTAGACCCAAGCAAATCCGCATATCATCTCCAACCCTACCACTACGCCGTATATCACTATACGACCTCCGTCATGATGTCGACAAGACGACGATAATACCGCTTCCGATACTTACAATGCTCTAGTATAAGGCTGTTGCCGTGTCGACACGAGACTAGCATAATAAATAGTACGACGCTACAGAGGGGGACATGGAACAACGCGAGATGATTCCACGACATTATCACTCCGTCATAATAATGTCATGGATATACAACACGCGTACATCCGTACCATCCCCGACGCAGCAACGTACAATTCTCATACGAATCCCGTGATGTCGACAAGACGACGATAATACCGCCTCCCATGCTTACAACGATGCTGTACTATAAGGCAGTTGCCGTGTCGACACGAGACCAGCATAATAAATAGTACGACGCTACAGAGGGGGACATGGAACAACGCGAGATGATTCCACGACATTATCACTCCGTCATAATAATGTCATGGATATACAACACGCGTATATCCGCATCATCCCTGACGCAACAACGTACAATTATTATACGAACTCCGTGATGTCGACAGAACGACAATAAGACCGCCTCAGATTGCTTCGCGTCATCGCCTACACCAATGGGTACAACACCCTTAAGAATAATAATGGAAGCAGAGCTTTCTTCGCGGCCCCTCGTTACTGCCATGATAGCGGAAGAAAAGACTGCCAACAGCCTATTATCTCCTCGGCTCTTTCTCATGGTAATAATAACACGCCTTCAAACTGGGAAGAAGCAGCAAACGAATGGTAGCAACTCCTCTTCTCTCACGATACAGGAGGTGAAGAAGAGCACTTCCACAGTCTTATCATCGGGGTCTTGGAACAACATAATACAGGAGGGGGCATGTGTAAAGAACGGGCGTGCGCAAGAAAGCCAGCGCCGGTCCCTTCCGTGTACTGTATTATGTTGCTCAGTTGTCGACGACAAAGGGAATAATAATACGAGAGGGACAGCACACAGCGCGAGGACCATTCTCATTAATCCATGAATAAAGTGCCCACGCGTGTGTGGCAACAGCGTAATCGTCGTCGTCGCCATCTCCCCCAACGTATCACATACTCTCGTGTCGAAGAAAAAAACTCGAATAATGCCCCAGAAAGTGCTTGTAGTGCTTTGTAAGGGACGTACCTCTTATCTAATTAGTGACCATACAAGACTACAGACTACTACAGTACCCGCACTCCTACATGTGTATATTTTCTCCTGGAACTACCTATTTTTTCTTTTCGTTTATTTCGCCTTTGCTTTTTCATCTCCTTCTTCTTCTTTCCTAACCAAACGTTTCTCCAAACCGCGCTCAGTAGTCCTACTACTTCGGCCACGCGCGGGGGGGCAGCCGCGCGACCGCCTCCCGTTCTCACTCTCTCCGTATATATGCATATATATACATCTTTCCTTCTGAAAACTACCATTTCTTTTATATAGCTTGCTTCTTCTACGTCTTCTTTCCAAACCAGACTTCTCTCCAAGCCGGCCACGGGCGGGGTCTGCACTGTCTCCATACATACTATTTGTGTACATATATACATATATATATATATATATATGTATATATCTTTCCTCCCTGGACCCCCCACTGTTTCCATTTATGCAGCTTTCTGCTTCTGCTTCCTCTCCTTCCTTCCCGACCAAACTTTTCTTCAATTTCAACTTCTTACTGGTATGTTGAATCCACTGGTGGCCCACGTTGAGACCATACCAAGTTTAAAGTTGGCCCATATTGAGCCCATGTTAAGTTGGTCGATATTAAGACCATATTAAATCCAGTCTACCTCGGCGAACCGAGTTTGTATTGAGTTCAAGTCCAGTTGACTTCGAATCCAAGTCCAGTCCACTTTAAGTCCCTGTGCAGTCCACTCTATGTGCAGATCCCGTCCATGTCAAGTCCAAGTCCGGTCCAATTTCAATCGTAGTCGAATCCCCTTTAGGTCGGAATTGAGTCCATATTAAGTCTATCTAAAGTCCGAAGTAGATCCGTGTGGAGTCCACAGGTGCAGTCTAAGTCCACTTCAAGTCCAATTCAAATCCAGTCCGAGTGCAGTCCAAGTCCAGTACATTTCGGGACCACAATAGGGCCAGCGTAAAAGACCAAAGTAAGTCTACCTCAAGACCAATATACGACCATAATTGGCCCGTCTTAAGACCGGTGGTNCCCCCATTTATCCCAGCATACTTATATATTAAAATCGAAGTAGGTCCATATTCAGACCATATTACATCCAAAGCTGGCCCAGATTGAGACCATGTTACGTTCAGCTGATCTTAAACTAAGTCCGGGTCCAGTCCAGATGCAGTCTAACTCCACTTGAAGTCCAGTTCAAATCCAGTCCAAGTGCAGTCCAACTCCAGTACATTTCGGGACCACAATAGCGCCACCGTAAAAGACCAAAATAACTCTACCTCAAGACCAATATAGGACCATAATTGGCCCGTCTTAAGACCGGTGGTCTCGGGAAGCGGCTTGAAGTCCACGGTCGGGCACCTGTGCTGTACGGGGAGCACCACGACAGAACCCCTGCGGCTGGTGCACCTGCTAGTCTTCTACAGGCGCCCTTGCGAAACAACTAAGCCTCTCTGCCGGCACCTCGAGGCGTAATTGCCCAGTTTTTGGCTTGTGGCATCAGACGCCGGTCGCTGGCGCCCTTCTGTCGCCGGCACGCGGTACTGCATCAAGCGTTGTGGTGTGGTCCCGCTGTCTACGGATCGTTCGACGGACACAACGACACACGCAGCAGCGGCGCAGCCTTCGCGCGGCATCGCGTTCTGACTCATGTTCTCGCTTCACCGGCCCCACGAACTACAGAATCGGTGCCTCTGGCAGGCTCGCCACGTCCGTGGGAATCTGCCTCCTGAAGCAGCTGGCGTCGGGACCAAGAAAATGCCAGTGTGTTACGCCGTAGGGGGGACACACTGCGATCAAGGCGGCGCAGTCCACCGCCGCCTGATAAGACTGGCAAATGCTGATCGCCTAGTCACTGTGACGGCAAGGATTTGCGCGACATGCCGTAAGCAGTGTCGGGGGGGCAGAGTAGTTGGCCACTCCACTGACACGCCAAGTCACAAGAGCAACGATGCGTATCAGCACGGTATTGAGTGCTGCGGATCCCACAACACGCCTGCAGCCTAGTGTGGACGGTAGCCCGCTATCAGGAGACCTCTGTAGCCGGATCGTCAACGGAGCGGTAGAGCTCGGTCTTCGACGAAAAAACACCGCAAAATTTTCCCTTTCCTGCATTCTTCAATTCTCGATCCCCAGACGGTCGCATCCCGCCTCTCGGCCCGACCCCCTAAAAAAACTTATTATTGTCGTGGTGTCCCGCTATTCTGAAGTGACGCCATTTACTTCGTCTGAAGAGTTACCTGGAGCTGTAAGCGACAAGAAGGGATCAAATCAAATGTGTGTCCACCCTCCGCTAACAGTTGGGATCCACGGTGACAGCCCTGTTCGTGACTCAGACAACGCTGCTCGCAAAAAGGAGTATAGACCTCACCGCCGATTAGCCGCACTCACATAGTGCTGTCCATATGGTGCGTAACGGAACAATCGGGTGAGTTTCTGTCGCCTCGTGCCGCGCGACTGTGAGCATGCGAAGCCTCCGTCCCAGCGCAGTCGGCCACAAGCCGGATGGCCGACCGTACACGATGTCGGAACGCTGCGCGGGCACAGACACTCATCTGCATCCGGCTCCCTGTTGGTAAAAAATCCTGACGCGGCTGTCACGGAGTGGAGACCACCTTCGCACCTTGTGCTGCCAGCAGAATAGCCACGACGCCGCATATAGAGTCTTGCCAACGTTGAAGTGCAAGCTTCTGCTCATCCTTGAAGCAGACGGTCTGTTACAGCCACCTCTCGCGCCGGTGCTGAATGCACACGGTGCGTCTGCTGCTTGTGAGGCGTACTTTTTCTTCCTAGTTCAAGCATCAGCGAAGAAAGGAAGGGTTTAGCGTCTCAAGGCGCCGAGGAACGTGTCGGTGCTTTGTCCCAGCAGATAATCGCAGCGTAGAATTGAGCGTATTACCTTGCAGGGATCTCCGTCGCCGTAATGGATAGACAGCAAGATAAGATAGAACACCAGCCTGGTCTACGCGCGGCAAGTAGAAGATGACGCAGATCGTCTTCGCCCCTGATGCTCTTCCCCGGCGGAAGTTCACCCGTCGGTGCCCTCCGTCCCGCCCGTCCCTCATGCCCGGCCCGAATGCAAGAAGGCGTCGCTAATAATACACCATGATCTTCCTCCCGCAGCACCCACATGATAACGATCCCAGTCAACATCCTTACCACGAGCAGCACCTTCAGTCGGCAGGTGCCCTACTCGCTGTTCGGCCTGCTTTTTGAAATGGTCTTCGTTCACACGCTGATGCATACACTAGTCTGCATCGGCGCCAGTATTCCTCTTCGCACCGCCGCCTAGGTTACTGTGTACGGCTTCAGGCTGCGGGAAGCTGATCACAGTTATGGCGCGGCCCCTCTCTAGACACATTGCGACGGTAGAGACGTCAGTTCACTGCTTTTGAGTGCTTTCTGGAGGCCCAGCACGCACTTGTGATATGCACAAACAAGTGGCGTGATAGCGCTTCCACCATGGCAGAGGCAGCATGGACGGCGCGCTGCGGGCTACGGTTTCATGTCGGGTAATGACGCTGGGGAATTGAGCGACAGAAGCTCCTCTATTCGTGTTTCTCCGCAGAGGCCCATACTACAACAAAGGCCTCCTGCACCCGTGTTCTTTCGCAACACATTACACGTGGATCCCAGCGCTTCCCACGCCGCCCATACCTCTGCAGAAGACCCATCGCCACGGTTTTTGCCGTCGTCTGTGACTGCGTTAACACCAGAGCAGGTTTCCTGCCGATCTCCCCTACATCATCCGGGGTTATGCAGCATCAACAGATCGCTGCCTCCATTCAGGTGCTGTCCTAATTCGGTCCCTTTCGTTAGAAATGCGGAGACTTTTGCGACAGCGGATTGCGACATTTTACTGCGTCTACTCTGCGTAGGCCACCAGCTCGTGAATGCTCTATGCGTGCAGCGCGTTCCTCGTTCGAGTGCAGGAGGCGCTGGACTGCCGGTCGCATCCTACGGAGCTGCAGAAGACTGTGCACTGCATCCGCATTCGCCTCCATTGCCACAGGTCGTCCTCACAACGCCTCGTGGTGTGCAGCTCTGATGGGAAGCTGGAAAAATTGACTCTGATTTTAGCGCGTTGCTGGTTCGCCAAGGTTTACCCTACGACGGTTCTCCGTACATACATTCAGATTACGATGTTCTGCAGGTCTGGAGGGACGCATGCATTCTTCTTGTTATTGTGGCCGCGTCTGGATGGAAGACCAGGCGTACTGGTTATACTCGCAGACAAACATCAAGTGCAGCTATTTGGTAGACGTCAACTGGGGATAGGGGGGTGCGATGGGCGGTCATAAGGCAGCCACATATATCGCGGCTGTGCTAACTGCGCTGGCTATGTGCACAAACAGAGACTTCCTTTCATCCCTACCAATCCATCCTCGTGTGCCATTACGCAGCAATATATGGTTTGGTACCGATGTTGTATTTTAGGATCCATTTCTCCACGAGTCGGTGTCAAAGCTTCTTGAAGACGCAACACTCAAATGTCCGCCATGATAAAAGCTTATTTATCTTCCCGCTTCCTTCTCTTGGCCCCACCGGAAAACATGGGGATCAACCATTGTGCATGACACTGGAGTAGCTACCCATACGAGCACCGTGGGTGGGCGAGTTTTAGTTCCTCTTCCTCCCAGCCATGCAAAGATGACGCCGTACACGAAGCCTGAGTGGGCGTTTCTGCTGTCGGTGCTGCAACTGATGGCTATCTGTGCTTGGCTGCTGCTGCGGCAACCTCTTTGGTCAGCTTCCTTGACTTGCTCCCGTCTGCTTTGCTGCATATCGCAGAGCTGCCTGACGTTCGCGACAACGTCTGATGACGGTCTCTTGCTGGCCTCATCAGGGTGTTTGAGTTGAGAAAAGGTGTTACACTGATGTAATAACTCTTCTCTTCGTGGCGCACACAAGCAAAACACGAATGTCACCCTTAAAACCTTCCGTGTACCGGCCAGCACCGTTGAGGGGTGGCACAACAGCTCACGTCCGCCACTCTGCTGTCGCGGCTATGAATATCAGTGTTCTGTCGAATTCCTACAGCAAGGGGGAGTCTTTCTATTTAAGCGTGTACTTAACCGCTTTTGGGGGTGGCTTACTCGTTGTTCAGCATTTGTGCTACCGACGCGTAGTGGCAACAACTGTGCGGATGCTTCTCTTCAATTGCTTGCTTCATACGGCCGCTTTCCAATTTCACTGTTGTACCAGTTACGTCCTCCGTCACAGTGAAAACAGGAATATGTGATGATGCATTCACAAAGACTTTTCCGCATCACGGATGCGTAAGTCGCTCCTTACACATGTACTACCCGTCTAGGGTCCGCGGTTTTCCTTCTTCAAGCTTTTCTCATCACCCGACGCGCTGTCCGAGGTCATGTGTGATGATCCTGAGAATCGCAAAAAGCGTGTGTATTGTACCTAGATTTCNTTTTCCGCATCACGGATGCGTAAGTCGCTCCTTACACATGTACTACCCGTCTAGGGTCCGCGGTTTTCCTTCTTCAAGCTTTTCTCATCACCCGACGCGCTGTCCGAGGTCATGTGTGATGATCCTGAGAATCGCAAAAAGCGTGTGTATTGTACCTAGATTTCTGCTTGCCGAACCCTATTTTCTCAGCAACACTTACGTTTTACCGTCTAGTGGAGGAATTCGGATAACAGCTGGCGTAGAGGTACGATGAGGTTCTTCTGTAAATGCAGCCATTCAGGAAAATTGAGGTGACAGTGCTGCAAAATTATATCGCGTGACGAGAGAGCCCCACACATTACAATTGTGAAATGTTCAGGTATGAAGCGTCCTTACTTTCGACTTACGGTGTTTTTTCCAAAAAGTACGTCATTCGTCATCAGCCACCGGCTCTAAGACTTCGTGCTTATTACTAAATCTTTAACTCTTGTGCTACTGGATAGTTCTGGTGCTGTTTACGCGCATGCAGCTNCTGCAAAATTATATCGCGTGACGAGAGAGCCCCACACATTACAATTGTGAAATGTTCAGGTATGAAGCGTCCTTACTTTCGACTTACGGTGTTTTTTCCAAAAAGTACGTCATTCGTCATCAGCCACCGGCTCTAAGACTTCGTGCTTATTACTAAATCTTTAACTCTTGTGCTACTGGATAGTTCTGGTGCTGTTTACGCGCATGCAGCTTCTCTGCTGACTGTGAGTACTACAGCTGTGCCAACTGAATGAGGATGCCCCTTTGAGAAAATCAGTGCTGCAGAATATTCACAACGTCTCTGAGGTGCAAACTAGTTTGCGTGACCGTGTGTATACAAGAGAAGACTGGCTTGTGGGCTTTTCTGCTGGATTCAGTGGCTTCTGATTATAGGTCCGAGGGTTTGCTCTTTTGAGTACCCTCTCTAGGGTTTAGAATTTAGGATTTAGAGTTCAGCGTTTTCGACTCTAGTGATCAGAGTTTACGGTTTAGTGGTTAGACATAGGGCGCAGGGTTTTTTGTGCTTCAGGGTAGGCTTGTAGTTTCCAGGACAGCAGACTTTGGGATTTACGCCCCTGCTGGCTTTCCGGGATGAGAGAATCACAGGTACTACTCTTCCCGCTTCCCGCTTTAGGGTGTATATGCCGCGGTGAATATTGGGCAAAGCAGCGTGACGCAGGTTGGGGGAGAAGGTTCGGCAGGGGAAACCGACGCAATCTAATTTTTGCAGCGTCTGCGACGTGCCAACTGCTTCGCGTGGTACCCTGCCTCCGCGAGAATGCTGATTTTTTCCCGCACACGCCAGTCGTCGCGATCTCTGGCTTCTACTTATGGCATTGTCGCGGTTGAAGCTCTCTGGCGTAGGATTTCTTAGTTCACGTAATTCGGAGATAAAAAATTCCAGAGTACATTGTTTTACGCGTGTTAGCGTGTGAGGCCTTGGGTTTTACAAATTCTGAAATCCCTAAATTATAGGAAATACCGATTGGAACTCGAAGCTATTAAAAAACGATTCNCTAGTTCACGTGATTCGGAGATAAACAATTCCAGAGTACATTGTTTTACGCGTGTTAGCGTGTGAGACCTAGGGTTTTACAAATTCTGAAATTCCTAAATTATAGGAAATAGCGCGTGGAACTCGAGGATACTGAAATCCGATTCATAGATTTGGGGGTCTCCGGTTTTGAGCGGTTCAACTACGGCTCATGGTTTGCAAGATCAGGAGTTTTGGGCATCTCCACGCTGTCAAGCGTGTAAGACGAGGGAACGGAATGTGCTGTTTTCTCTGTTTCTGACCGCCTACCCGCGGAAGTACATATTTCAGAGACGTGGTGCTCTCCAAGTGGCGTCAGGATGCTTGTTAGAGCGTTTACAGCGTCTCTGACGTGAGGAATGCTTCGGAGTCCGTCCCCGGACGCTGACCGCTACTCCGCAGCAGACCCTCGAGACTGCTGTGTCGCGCTTACGTTAGCATACTTCCCGGCAGCCACTCTCTGTACCAACCGCTGTAGGCGAAAGCTATTGCACGCAGGCCTCGTCCGCTCAGGGCTGCTTAGGACGCGAATGCGCTACACAGTTGCGTGACGCCGAGGTCTTCTTTACTTTCTGGGCTTAATGTCGAGTCGCCCGCCCAAAAGATACCTGATACGTGCCCTTTTCACCACCTGAACCCTGGAGGAAGCCAGTCGATTTGTGCAGACCTGGGTTGAGCACGACGTACGACAGCGACATTGGTGCTAGCGCTGCACTCCGTACGAGACAGTGTGTCTGTCCGCGGTGAGCCGCAGTCGCATCCCAATTATTAGTAGCCGTTCTCACGCACGCGCTGCAGTGAAAGGTGCGTGTCGCGTCAGCAGGCCCACCTCGCGCTCACATGAACTGTCTGGAAGATGCCTATACACGGATTATTTGAGCAGGGCACGGATCACTGGACAACGATGGATGTGTGAGCACGTGCATCTATCTTTGTGAGCCGCGCAGGTCTGAGACAGTTGCGCTGGCGTTATTGTTTCTTCTTGCCTGCAACTGCTCGTAGCGGCTGATGCCGAGGTATTCTCGGCCAACACAGGTGTCTACGTTGGCACTACGTACAGCGCAACTCGTTTTTTGGAGCCTGAGTAGACTATCTCACTATGTGACATATGGCGGGGCCGTCCGCTCCTGCAGGTCTGCGCGTGAACCGGTAAGCGAGCGCAGGGGTGCGTCTCGGTTGAGATTGTCTGTCTAATTCTGCTTCTTGCTGTGCGGTGCCAAGCCCACGCAGGGGTGGTAACTGTGCAGGCTTTTCTACAGTTCATGTAGAAAGCCTTCACTAAGTCACGACAGTATCCCCTAATTCAATTCAAAGCCCGGTTACCCCCAGGACTGCACGACTTCACCCGTGCCATACAAGCACACGCGTACATGAACTGTTCTCTCCGTCATGCTATCCATTCACAGTCTGCGTGGTACACGTGTACGTGTATACACATGCACGTTCACGTAGGTATGTCAACGCTGCAGTGTCTCTTTTGCTCCATTTTTTCGTCATCCGTACCCGCTTTCAGGAGCGGCTGAGCCAGTATCACATTTCGACAGTGTAACAAAGAGTGGCTATGTACACGAAGGCGGGTCTCCCCGACATAAATGGGCAAGATACCGTGCTGCTCATTGACGCCTGAGCACAAGGAGATGGACAGTGTACAGGGGCTGCGAAGCCTTGTGAAAGCCACGTCAAGGTGTGTAGAGGCGCTTGTGAAGCAGGTTCCTCCGGATGAAGAGACAATGCGGGTACCATAACGAGATAGTGACTACACGGACACGCACATAGGGGGCATTGAAGACAGCGCGCGAAACGAGTGATCTGTCATCAGTTTGTCTCTGCAGCGGCTGCCGTACAAGTGTTCTGCGCCTGTGCACGAAAGATTAAGACGAAGGCTCCTGCGAGCGCGTTTGCTCCCATCGAGCCCGGTGGCTGTGAACGACGACACGTCNCCATAACGAGATAGTGACTACACGGACACGCACATAGGGGGCATTGAAGACAGCGCGCGAAACGAGTGATCTGTCATCAGTTTGTCTCTGCAGCGGCTGCCGTACAAGTGTTCTGCGCCTGTGCACGAAAGATTAAGACGAAGGCTCCTGCGAGCGCGTTTGCTCCCATCGAGCCCGGTGGCTGTGAACGACGACACGTCGGCTCTCACGCGTGTACAGATGGCCAGCAATCCGTTCGGGGTCGCTTTTTCCTCACGTTCCAAGAAGTGCAGACGCTTCTTCACAGGCTTCACAGTGCTTGCTGTTTAGTATTAGCAGTCGCCA
>SJYA01014356.1:0-10054 GCA_006410615.1 Neotragus moschatus
CCCAGCCCTGGCCCCGCCCTATCCCGTCCCCTCCCCTCCCCGGTCCTCCGGCCCACCTGGGACTGCTGAACGAAGGACTCCTCGCCCCTGCACAGCTCCTGCCGCAGCAGTTGCAGAGGGGCCCTGTCCTCCAGGGGCCGGGCGCAGGCCTGCTCAGGGGGCTGCGGAGGAGCCCCCGGCTCAGCCCCAAGGCTATCGGCAGCGTCCGTGGTCATGGACTGCTTGGGAGTGGGGTGGGGGGAGCGCATGGAGCCACAGGGCGCTCCACAGTGCCACCCGCGGTCCTGCCGGGGCCGTGCCCCGCCCTGCACTCACCCAGGCCAGGGCCGTGCAGCTTGAGTGCTCCGGGCACAAGGGCAGGAACTGCTGCCCCGGCCCCAGGAGGGCCCCCAGCTGCTCCCGCAGATCCTGGTTCTGCCTCTTCTGGGGTGGGGCACAGAGATGGGGAGATGGGGACAGCCGTGTCTAGGGGGTGCCTGGGGAGAGGGAGCGGGCCTGACGGGGCCAGGGCACAGGGTCTGGTGGGGCCCGGGTGTGGGGCGTGGGGTCTGGCAGGTCCGGGGTGTGCTGGGGTCTGATGGGGCTGGGGCGCAGGGTCTGGCGGGGCCCGGCTGTGGGGCGTGGGGTCTGGCAGGGCCAGGGCCCGCGGTGCTCACCAGACTCTGGTTTTCCTGCTCCAGCTGAAGGAAGGACGGCTCTGTGGGCCCCAGGGGAATGCCCTGGAGCTGGGGGGGGTCTGCCCTGGGTGAGGCCGAGGCCCCTGTGCCTGGGATCAGGGGTGGGCATGGGCAGGGCCGGGGCCCGGAGCGGAGCCCTGCCGCCTGCCGGGGAGCCCTCTGCCCTTGCTCGTGGCTGGAGTGCAGGGCCCAGCCCCACCCCAGCCTGCTGTCCGTCTGTCCTTGTCTCATCCTGGCCGGGTCTCGAGGCCTCTGTCGCTGCAGCTCGCCGTCCTCGCTGGTGATGAAGTTCCCGGGCACCTCGCCCCCGACCCTGGGTCCCCCACCCCCTGTCCCCAGGGCCGAGAAAGGCCTGGCAGTCTCCACTGAGTGGGTGGGGCTGAGAGGCGCCATGCAGGGCCACCTGGCGAATCCCGGGCAGGGTGGGTCCAGGCCCCCCCCATGGCTGCCCGGAGCTGGGGGCTGGGGGCACTGGGAGTGGGTGTGGCCACAGGGTCCCAGGGGTTTTGGCCCCTCCATTCCTCCCTGTGACCCCTTCCTGACCCCAGGTCCAGGCTTGGGCCTGGCCTGTCCTGCCAGCCTCTTACTAAGGGAGCTCATAGGTACCTCAAAGGCAACTGTCACAAAGGCCTGGGCAGGACCAGGGAGGTCATAATGGGCTGGGGCGGTGGCTGGGCCACCGGGCCCCTCCCACCACGTCCCCTCAGCTACTGTCTCAAACTGTACTGCAGGTCCTGCAGATGTGAGCTAAAAGCAAAGTCAGATAGCAGCAGGAGTCCCGTGGGGCCCTGCCCCACCTGAGAGCCCCCGCTGAGGCCTTCCTGGAGGCAGTGGGCATGCCTCTCTCCACCCAGAGGAGATCACCCCACAGCCCGACCTTTTCACCTGTGAATCTCCAGGTTTTCTGCTATTTTTTTTTTTTAAGTCATTTATTGAACATTCAGTGGTCCCGCAGGACTGTTATCCAAGGTCGAGTCATTCACTTGCAGCCGCGGCCTGTTCAGTGGCTGGACTCTGGTCCAGCTTTTCGCCACTTCAGGGGTCTTTTCAGGGACTGCAGGACAGCAGCCAGATCCGGCACTCCACCCTCCCCCTGGTTTCCCCTCCCCTCCTAACAGCCTCATGTGGTGTCCCGCTCTCTGTCCCATTGCACCCCTGCCCTCCATGGCGCCCCCACTTCTGGAGCCCCCAGCTCACAGCCCGCTCTTTCAGTTTCCTCCCTCGCTTCACAGAAGCACATCCGCAAGCAGCTTCCTCAGAAAGGAGGGTTGGCAGAAGCCTGAGTGCCCGTGCTGGGGACACAGCTGCAGACCCTGGCTGTCCCTGCGTCCTTGACCCTTGGCCACGTGACCCTGGGCTCTGGGCTAGCTTGAGCCCAGGGGGCCTGCTTGGGCCTGTGGGCTCTTACCAGGAGGTCTGAACAAAGCTTGTGTGTTGGGCCATGACTTTCTCGCTACTCTCTGGATCCTCTGTGACCTTGGTCTCGGATTCCAGGTCACAGGGAAGGTGGGGCTCTGGTCGTCCGGCGGGTCCCCAGCTCCAGGAGGGGATTGACAAGCCCAGCGAGACCACAGAGGCCCGCCCGGTGGGGCCAGCCAAGTGGACCAGGCCCGGCTGACGAGTGTTTGCTTCAGCCTCTGGTGTGGGAAGCGAGATTGGGAGAGCCCTAGGGATCAGCTGGCAGCTCACTCTGACCTCAGGCTGCTTGCCTGTGAGTCTGGGCTGGTCAGACGGCGTTTCCCGGTAGCTCAGGCCCTTCCCCGTGGGGGACCCTGCTGTAACGTCGCCCTTCCCCGTGGGAGACCCTGCTGTGGCGTCACCCTTCCCCGTGGGAGACCCTGCTGGAAGGTTCCAGGTCGTCTCCACTGTTCTCTGCCTCTCCCTATTCTTTTCTTACAGCTTCCTGTTCTCCTTTAGGGAAAAAGTGGATTTAGGGAGGGGAGGGGAGATTTCACTTCCTGCTGCTTCTCCCTGAGGATCTTCTGGTTGGAAAGCCTTCCTGCCAGGAATGGTTAAGGGCTTTGCTTCTCCCCATTAGCAGCCGGGGAATCCTCAGGGCAGACGTGTGGAGGGGGCCAGCCTGGGGAGTTGCCTGTGGGTCCCCTGCCACCTGCCAACTCTCACACGTGCTGGGCGGCTCAGGGGGCCGCCCCCTAGCCAGCCTGGGTCAGCAGCCCTGCCTTGTCCACACCCAGGTCCGATCAGGTCTGAAGAAGTCTGTCAATACCCCTTATCTGCTGGTGGTCTGGCACCCCCGCTGAGTGCAGAACACCCACAGAGGAGGGGCGCGCACCACCCACAGGCTGTGCCCAGCTGGACACACGTGGCCTGGCCCCAGCAGGCCGCTCTGTGTTTCTGGGGGTGCATCTGGGCACTAGCAACAGGCTCTGCTGGGAGGGGCCGGGAAAGATGGGCCCGGAGCCCGACTCAGGCCCCCATGGCCTCCTGAGCCCACACCCCACTGGAGAAGATGGCACCCCCAGGGTGAGGTGGGGTCACCGTCCCATCAGGAGCCAGCAGGTGCTGGGGAATGTTCAATGTGGGGGAGAGGAGCTCCTTGTGGAGACAGGGGCCCTTGTACTGATAGCAAAGACACCCCAGGAACTGTTGGTTGGGGCCTTGTGTCTCACTTGGGCCCCCAGGCTGGTCTGCAGGAGGGGGTGCCTGGGACGCCCAATGGCACCAGAGCCTCCCCCAGCCTCCTGGAACCTGCTCCTGGACGCAGCCTGTGCCTCGCAGTGCCCTGCCTAGGAAGGTTGCTGTTGGCTCAGAACCCAGCCCCGAAGACCCTACACCGTGAAACCTCCCTTGCCCCATCCCTGTGGTCCTTGCAGTGCGGCCCTGAGCTTGTGCATGGCCCAGGGGGTGGGGAGCTCTCAGAGGGAGCCCTCATCATAGCAGGTTCCCCAGCTGTGATGGCATTTCCACAGACAGGCCATGGGGTCACAGAGTTGGACGTGACCGAGTACATGTGCGCACACACACACACCCACGGCAGAGCGCCCTGCAAATCTCACTAGCGTGGGGGTGCCCCCACACGCCTGAAGTGAGTCCAGGCCCAAGGAGGCTCACTAGGGGCTCGGGGTGAGTCCCTGTGGCCGAGTTCTGTGCCACAGTGGGAAGCTGGGCCGGCTCGAGCGTCACGAGGAGCCACGGCCCTTTTTACCAGGCAGCGCACATCCCTGGACGTCAGTTGCTATGGTGGCCGCTCCCTGCCCAAGGTGCTATGATGCCCGGGGGCCTTGGGGAGCCTGGCACTGTGAACAGAACTGGGCCGCAAGAGAGAGGCCTGGAGGCTGCACACCTCCTGCCCAGCCTGGCCTCGCTGTGGCCCCGATGTCCAGGGCCCCAGGCTTGCTTCCCAAGTGGGTCAACAGGCCTGGGGCACGTGGGGCTCGGGGCCCCTGGGCCAGCCACAGCCTTCAGGGGCAACCCCCTCTTCACACCCCCAGGGCAGTCCCCTGACATGGACCCACCCCTTCCTCAGACCTTTGGGCCCGCAGGCTTCCTGGGGCAGCCCCAGGCTGGGGACTCCCCCATCTCTGGGCCTTCAGGCCACTCCCAGGGCCTGAGGGTCCAAATCTGTGACGGACACCGCTGGCCCAACGCTGGGCCTTGTGGGTTCCAAGGCTGGTCTGGTGCCTTCCTGGGGCGCAAGGGAGTGGCCAGACCCGCAGCCAGGAGGACGGGTCCACCAGGAGTGGCTGCGTGAGGAGGGAGGCCTGTGGGCTGACCGGCCCAAACCAGGGCCAGCGTGCTGCAGGGGAGTGGACACCGGCCACTGCCTGCTGGGGGCCCCCACCCCGCCCCGGCCTGAGGGACAGGGAACAGGCTAGGCCGGGCCCTGGAAGTGGGGCGCAGCTGAAGGGTGAGCAGGTGCCCGTGGGGTCCTCCTACGGCAGGTCCGTCTCAGAGGCCACGGCTGGGGGTTGGACATGCCTGCCCACCCCGGGTGACCGAGTGGCTCCTCAGGCGTGCACTGGACAGCCCACTCCTCTTCCCTACCTTGGAGCCCCTCTGGACAGCTGCTGCGCATTTTTAATTTTAGAATCAGAAGAGAGAACACAAGTGTCAAGGAAAATCCTCGCCGTGGGGCACTGTCAGCAGGGCGCTGAGGGGTGCAGGCTAGGGGGCGGCCATGCTGAGGCCCCACCCGGGACGGGTCGACAGAACCTGCCCAGAGACCCCCGAGGGGGTCCCTGCCAGCTGGGCTCACCCGTGCCCATGGTGAGCTAGCCCACAGTGAGCCCGGGAAGCCAGCCCAGCCAGCCGAAGCTGGGGTCACCTCCCGAGACCCTTCCTGGGGCCAGATTCCAGGACGCACGGGCACCATGCTCTCCACCCTGCCCCTGGCCCACGCTCACTGGGAGCGAGGTGAGGGGGCTCACGGGCCCATCCCTAACCCTGGGGAGTGGACGTGGAGAGGTGAGTGAGACCCCGAGTCAGGTGGGGGGCGGAGACCTTGTGGCCGCAGCTCCTTGGCTCTGGGGGACGGTCCATCCTCTCTAGGCCTGCCAGGCGTAGGTCCCGGGATCCACCACCAGGTGGCCACACAAGCCCACAGAAGGGCTGCAGGCTTGAAGACCCTGAGGCCCAGGAGGCGATCCGCGCTCGCATCTGCCAGTACGGGGAGAAAGCCCTCCGCAGCTGGACCTGTGCGCCTGTGGGGGTCTGACCACGTCCTGCCAGCACCTCCCTGGGTTTCACCCCGGGGCTCATCCCCCCTCCTTCAGCCCCTCACCTGCTCCCTGCCCGGGGTGTGGGTGCCTGGGGTGGGGCTCCCCACCCCACTCCGCTGGGGTGTGGACCCTCTGGTGGCCCCAGGCTGGCCCTAGGCTGCCCGGTTGTCAGTGGGCATACAGCTGGTGGGGGTCCCAGTTCCAGCCTGTGAGGCCCAGGCACTGGGATGTGAGAGCCTGTCTCGGGGCAGGGCAGGGCAGTCTGGTGTCCAGGACTCCCTGTGGGCCAGGGTGGACAGGAGGTGGTCGCCTGCAGGATCTCCAAGGTGCCTGGAAGCTGGCCAGGTGGCCAGGAGTCCCTGAGGCGGCAGTGGGGCATGTGTGTGTGGGGTGCCCACCGCCCTGGGCCTGGGTGGGGGCCGGCTGGGCCGTGGGCAGAGCCACTGCTTTTGGGTGACCTCGCAGTGCTGGCACAGAAACAAGCCTGGAGCCGCCTGGAGCCCACACTCCCGGCCTCATCCTTCTCAGAGCCAGTCAGGCAGACATATCCGGTGTTGGCGTGTGTGCTGGGCACGGAGCCTGGGGCTGCTCAGGGCAGGCTCTCTGGATGTGGGACCAGGCCCAAAGGCCTACACCTCTCGCCCCTGGGGGCCCAGCCCTTGCTCCGTGGAGCCAGGCTGTGTCCTGGTGAGGTGGGGTTTTGCAGCACAGCACCGATCGCTGGTGAGGGGTGAAGTGGACCGTTGTGGCTCTGGGGTGGTCTCAGAAGTCAGGGAAGTGGGCAGGGCCTGGGCACGGCGGGATTCCCAGGGTGGTGGCTGCAGGCTGGGGACGGCTAAGGCTCCTGTGCTGATTTGGGGGTGTCCCCCTCCCCAGGGAGCAGGGACCAACACTCAGCCAGCCAGCCAGCCACCCACCCAGTCATCCACCTAGCAACTACGCAGCCATAAGAGGCACTTACCTTACCCACCAGACCCACCAGCGTGCCAGACCCACCAGCGCACCAGCTATGACCATTCCGACACTTCACCTCTCCAGCCTCCCTGCTGACACCGACCTGAGATGCCCTAGGACCCTTGAGTGCCCAACCTGGCCTGCTGGGCAGTTGGCTCCTGGGGGCAGGTGGTCAGCAGGAGGGGGCAGGTAGGGAGCCCCCATTCCCCCTGGCCAGGCCGGCTCTCTGCGGCCCTCCCTGACCCACCCTGACCCTGCTCCCTCCAACCACCGATGGCTTTCCAGCAGGGGAGCCCCCCACCCCCCCTACCGGGAGATAGCACAGTGCCCGCATCAGTGACAGGGGGCAGGCTCACCCCTGGCGGAGACTCCGTGGGGCCCCTGCTGTGTACAGGGAGCCATTCATTTACCCCAGGAACTGGGCACAAGTTATAAAAATGGTAATTTCTTGGAGATTCAATTACATGTTTTCATTGTTACCCTTGGTAATCAAGGAAATGACTTTTAAAGAGAGTCTGGAATGATGGAAGTCTGGGGGCGGGGCAGGCGGGGCGGAGCTGCACACAAGGTGGGCCCATGTGGGGCCCCGCCAGCCTGGCGGCGGCTGGGGGAACCCAGAGCAGCTGAGGACGCCCCCAGCCTGCCCAGCCCCTGGGTGGCTGTGTCTGGCTCCCAGGGCCCCTGTGGAAACCGAAGGGGTTCCTTGTGGGGCTCGAGCCTGATTCTCCCTGAGTGACGTCTCGGCTTTAAATAACATCCCCAGGATTAACGGCGCTGGCAGCCCATGGCTCCAGGTGATTGGAAAAGGGTTTTATGGCCCCTCGGGTGAAATTGAACCTGCTCTGGACGTGTGTTTCCAAGATGAGATTTTCCTCCCTGGCGAAGGCGTCACGTTTCACGCTAATTACCATGAGCAAGGGCTCTCTGCTGCTCATCAGCCATGCTGCCCGGGGTTGGGGCTGGGGTCCCTGCCAGCCCCCAAATCTTGGCAGCCCCTGGTGCTGGTTTTGGGGACGTGACCTCACTCAGGAGCGGGGGGCCTGGCCCCCTCCTGCCAGGCCCGTGAGGTGGCCCCACCGGCCCACAGGGCCCCTGACAGCAGAGCTGGTGCCCGGTTTCCCGCAGCGGACTTCTCCCGGGCGACTGCCTCCCTTTCACTTGCAATAAACACGGCTGCACGTCCTCTTTCCAATAGTTGAACTTATTTATTTTTAACTAAGATTAAATGTTCGCTGTCAGCTCAGGATAGCCCACTGTCCTGTCAGGCCTTGTCAAGGCTCTCTCTCCTTCTGCCTCCGAGGGCAGCTCTCAGGTGGGCACCCAGCCAGCGGCTGGGACAGCAGCAGAACCTCCTTCGTCTGGGAAACTTGTGTCCCGGAGACTCCTCTTCCATCATCGTTGCTGTCACCATGGACGTGACCATCATTGCCACCACCTTCACCACCTCATCGCCCATCGTACCCTCCGCCATCACCACCACCACCACCACCACCATCACGGCTCCTCCTGGTCTGCTGGTCACAGGGCTGAAGTTGACCTGGGAGAGCAGGGCCCTCGCACAGCCACTATCCAGTCGACCTTGGTGACAGGGCCTCCAAGTGTCGGCAGATGTGGGGAAGTGTGCACCCTGGGAGNCACCACCACCACCACCACCACCATCACGGCTCCTCCTGGTCTGCTGGTCACAGGGCTGAAGTTGACCTGGGAGAGCAGGGCCCTCGCACAGCCACTATCCAGTCGACCTTGGTGACAGGGCCTCCAAGTGTCGGCAGATGTGGGGAAGTGTGCACCCTGGGAGAGGGCTCAGTGTTCTGGGGCCCTACGTGGAACTGGGGAGGGTTGGGTCATGCCCAGGACCCAGAACCACATATCGTGGGGGGCCTTCCCTGCCTCATCCAGGTGGCAGTGGCGGGGAATGTATTGAGGGGTATTAAACCTCGCTTGTGTTTGAGAAACACTATTAACAAATAAAGATCTTAAATCTTTGTGATACTCTTGGTGACTGGAAACTTACTATAGGAGCAGATAATAATCACCTAATAACGAATAGCTGCACTTAATAGTTTCCGAAGTGATTGTGATAAAGAAAAAGTTAAACGAAAGCCTGTCAGAACTCCCGCTGCTCTGCACACTGCAGGAACCTCGGTGCTGGTGGGGGGGACAAGTCATCCTGGAGCCACACACGGGTGTGGTTCCCTGGGCCCTCTGCTGCCCACTTCCTGGCCTGCGCCCCGGGCATGTGTTACCCACATACATAGGGTGAGGATCCCATGCTTGCCTGCAGAAAGTTGGTGGGGGTCTTGCCCAGTCACTGGGCCAGTGAGTGGAGCCTGTCTCCCTCCCTTGGGAGCTTATGGAAGGGCTGTCAGATTGGTTCAGTGAGCCCAGGAATCTCCACCCAGTACCCGTGGGTGTTCCGGGTGTCAGGGCCGGTAGACAGGGACACTCTCTGCCTCTGTGGGAACGGCCTCTGGGCCTCCACCCACTCTGGGCCCTGTGAGTGCCCCTCTGCCATTAGACTGATGCTCAGTCTCCTGAATCAGACCACCAGTTCTCACTAAAGTGTGAGTAGTTGCTCAGTGCTGCTGTAACACAACAGGCCTGCAGTCTCCGGAAGCCTTCACCTGAGGGCGAGGAGGAGGGCAGCTCCAGGCGACGGAGGCCAGGCACTGGTCGCCTGTGTCTCTGGACCCTGCCAGCGCTGGAGAGCCAGGAAGCCCACAGCCCTGGGGGGCCTGCTGCCCTTCACACTGGCGGTGTTTCCCGACCTTGGTTTCTGGCCCCACCTGGCGAGACTCCCAGCTGATGCTGCCGTGTGGCCCCATCACCCTGGCCTCAAGGCAGGCTCACCTGACCCACTCTCCTCCTCTGAGCCCTCGGAGGCACCCAGTCCTCCATACAGAGCCAGTGGTTCCCACTTATCCAGCCCCAAGGCAGTGGTAGGAGAGGAAGGTCCCTGGCCCTGCTCTGGATGGCCAGATGGATGGCCGCTCAGGCCTGCTCCTGAGGCTCTGCTGAGAGTTCACAGTTTTCAAAGCACAAGCTAAGAGCAGGTGGAGAGACAGAGAGAAGACCGTAGCCCACAGGCAGGGCTGGGTGAGGACCCCTGCCGCTCAGCACAGACAGCTGGCCGTGGGCGAGGTGAGCAGGTGTGTCATGGCCTGGCTCCCCCACCCCCCCAACCCGGTCTCCCGCGGTGGGGGGCTCCACCTCCCTCCACCAATCTAGGGAGGATTTAGCTTAATTAAAGTGGTTGATTTGCATTCAATTGACGTAAGATTTAGTCTTGCAATCCTTATCAGGAATTAAGTAAATCATACTTGCTTAAAGCTCTGAAGGCTCTTGGTCTATCTAACCTGTTGGTCTATCAGCCCTGTTCCAAGGGCTCCCTGGACAGGCAAACTGAGGCCCCGAGAGGGTTGGGGCTGCTCAAGGCCCGAAGGCAGGAGCTTGGCCCCTGGCCACTGCCCCACCCATGTCCCGTCCACGGCCCAAGCTCTCAGGTCCAGACTATCCTGACCTCTGGCCCAGGGTCACTGCTCTGAATGACCCCTGGCCAGCGCCCCACTGTTAGCCTGTCGTGGTTCTGTCCGGAGGTGTCGGCAACTCTGAGACCTTTTTGGCTCCCTGGCTGGGGGTCAGTCTTGGGGGGGATTGCTCCCAGGCTGGGGTTAGTGCCGGGGGCCAGTGTGAGGAACTCCGCCCATGGCAAAGGTCATGAGGAAGGAGGCTTGGCATACGCAA
>SJYA01014357.1:0-10178 GCA_006410615.1 Neotragus moschatus
GATATGACTGAGTGACTTCACTTTCATTTTCCACTTTTATGCATTGGAAAAGGAAATGGCATCCCGCTCCAGTGTTCTTGCCTGGAGAATCCCAGGGAGAGAGGAGCCTGGTGGGCTGCTGTCTATGAGGTCGCACAGAGTCGGATATGACTGAAGCGACTTAGCAGCAGCAGTAGCAGCACAAGAAGGTATCTTTAATATTTTTAAATATTTTGGGTTTCTACTTATCTTGTGTGCTAGCTCAGAAAGCCACAGTTCACAATAATCTGTCAAATGACCCATACCTTTTCCATTCTATTAGTAGGAGTGCTTTCCATAGTCTGTGACCTGGCAGTTCTAAGGAAAAAGGGAAGGTACGAATCTTTTCTATCATTGGTCTCTGGTGTTAATGAGGAAAAGGAAACATAAAGAAATTGAAAGGTGAAATTCTGGGTTAAAATATTTCAACCACTGTTTAACATGATTTTTGAAATTTTGCCAAGATTTTTAACTAGCCTCATTAATCATATACTGGGAACGAGTAGTTACAGAATTAAAAAAACAGTATATTCATACAACTATGTTCTGAAGAATTACACACAGCCTTATTTTTTCCTTCCTTTTACTATTATAATAATGGAGTAAGTATCATGTCAGATAAAGTATAAGAACGATTTTGCTTAAGATAAATTTTATGACATTGTGCTGAAAGACAAAAATCTTTAACTACATATTTATAATTAAAGAAGGAACCAATGTAGGTTCTGGCATATTGCACTGGAAGAAATCCATGTATTCCAAATTTAAAACAAAAACAAAAAACATGAAATCAAGCTCATATACATATAAGTCTAGTAGACCTCTCTATCAGTTCAGTCACTCAGTCGTGTCTGACTCTTTGCGACCCCATGAATCGCAGCACGCCAGGCCTCCCTGTCCATCACCAACTCCTGGAGTTCACTCAGACTCACGTCCATCGAGTTAGTGATGCCATCCAGCCATCTCATCCTCTGTTGTCCCCTTCTCCTCCTGCCCCCAATCCCTCCCAGCATCAGAGTCTTTTCCAATGAGTCAACTCTTTGCATGAGGTGGCCAAAGTACTGGAGTTTCAGCTTTAGCATCATTCCTTCCAAAGAAATCCCAGGGTTGATCTCCTTCAGAATGGACTGGTTAGATCTCCTTGCAGAAGTACAAATAATTCTTCCATTCATCTAATATCAATTTTGTAATATTTTCCCATTATCCTCAAAAGTTTGTTTGACATCTACAAAACACTATTTAAATGCACATTATCAAAACTAACAACAAAAGAATACCAGAAATATCTATTTAACAAATGAGGAATTGAGAGTTAATAGAACTTGACTTGTGCTAAGACATACAAAGCCTAATTTAAACCTAACAGTATCAAAATTTTGGGTTGCATAGTTGTTATAGTCCAAACATTAATGTCTAAATGATCTACACGTTTCTATGGTAACTTTTAATTTAAAACTGTAAGTGTGAAAGATTTTATGAAGGCTAAGTCAGTTGGCATGGAGAAAGACATGACGTAAAAATTTGTATGACTGCTTAGAAGTAAAAAGCAAGTCAAATAAATATTAGGATTAGAGTTACTATAATTTGTCAATAGATAGAGTAGATATTGCCTCTTCACTGGTAAAACTGGAAGATTTCATTCTGAACTGTATGTGCCATTTTTATTTCTATCTCAAATCTAAACTGGAGTTTTTGTTTTTCTGTTTTTTATGATTTCTTATTTATTAATTTTTTTTCTCTGCATGAAGAGTAGCCAGGGCAGACCTCAAAAGTGTGTGGTGAGAATGAGTTGTTTTAAAGTTGGCCAGCTTATAGAAAAATAGAAATTACTAGGAACTGCCTCAGGAGAAACTCCAGTTATGAATGGTTAGAAGAACATTCAATAGTTCAACAGTCCTTTCTTAAAGCTCTATGACTTCTGAATAGAGGTCAGAATATGAGTAATAAATGAAATATATCATTGCTGCAGTTCCTAAGAAATAAGCAATGGATTCAATACATCGTTGATCAATATTCCCAGGCATAAAAGGAAGAGACTGTTAGAAATCAGATGATGAAGGAAAGCTGGAATTAAAAAGAAAAAGGTGGGGGGAGGGGACAAAATTATCTACAGCTCTCTTTGTGTTCTGATGCACATTGCCATGGTATAGGATAATCCCTGTTTGTCCCTCCTGGTCCATTCTTCAACCTTTTACCCCTGCTTCATGAGGTTAACATCTAAGGATGGCATCAACCTGGCCCTCCTGCCTTTCAGTCTCTTATTGGTTCAGTGTGAGGCATCAGCAGAATATTAGAAGGTAAAAGAAATGAGGAGTCATGGTGTTTATTTTCCTTGTTCTCTACCTGCCAGGACATGTATTGTCATATGTTTTTTGTTTGTTTGTTTTCTTAACTTAGTCAGGGTCTTGTTGGTTGGCTGTCTTTAATAATACAGGTCTCTCTGGCTTTTATAAGCTTATGTTCTATGAAGACTATGTGTGGCTTAATATAACTATAACTAGTTAGTTATATAACCTCGGATACTTCACTGCCCTTTAACCCTAATTATCCCTCCATACAAGTCACTTTACTAAAGGCTCTTCAACCTTTTTAAAGTGTGCCATCAGTTTTCTAAAAGGATCCTGACTGATACATATACCCTGGACTGTCACATGATCACTGTTATATGTGACAAGATTAGAGGTGGACTGAAAATGTCACATGTATACTACGCAACGGTGCAAAGTGTATCCCCAAGACTTACTATGGATAAGACAATTATTTTTAAATTTCAATGGTCTATGTTGATTATTTTAGTATAGAAAACTTCCCTTTTGCATTAGGGTTCATATGTAGCACGCTTTTAAGTTAGATTGCCTGAGATGTAGATTGCTATGGAATGTGTATCCTGGTTACCTTAGAGACGGCTTTTCTTAAGTAGAAAGTGGCAATTATGGTCTGCGGGGGCCCTCAGAAAGTGTATGTTTTTGAATTCCTGGAAGATATAAATTTGGGGAGCTTTATAGAGATCACCAGATGTATATGCTCCAAGGTTACATGGTCCCACATGTCCCAGTACATTGTTCCCTGGGGGAATGACTTACTATTCAACTATTATTCTCATATTCTGGAAGACCAGTAAGCTTGGAGCTCTTGATTTCAATATTATAGAATTAAGTGCTTATGTGAGAAAACAGACCTGTGGGTAAATAGATGGTAAAATGCTTAGTAACTGCAGCCTGTAATTACATAGTATATAATAACTTCTGTGGTTATTATAGGCCAAACAATAGTAGACAGTGAGGTGTACATTAAGAACAAGCTGTGTTATTCAAAGCCCTGAAACTCAGAACATACTCAGAAAGGAAAGAGGCTCACACACTACTCATTGTCAAAGTAAGTAAAGAATATGTTTCTATTCCCTGAAGATTTAGCCTCCTACAATTGGGAATGCTGTGGATATGGTGCCTTTGTAAATCAAGTGTAGTGACAACTCTATAGCTATTTTAACAGCTATTTTACATTTTCTTCAGTAACCAAACATGTATTTTTCTCTAATGTGATTTTAAATTATTATTCAAAGTCAAGAATCAAGGTTTGTCTGATAATAGTTTTAATGATGATATCTGCTTGGCAAACAGGCTTTAAAGTGGTCCCCAGGGCCTCTTCCTCCTGGCACCTATGCTCTTGTATAATCTTGTCCACTTGCATGTGGACAGGACCTGTGACTTCCTTCTAACCAATAGATCTTAGCAAAGGAGATAGGATTTCACCACCTTGATTATGCTATATTATATAAAACCTCACCCTGCTCTTGGTCGTAGGGGCTCTCCTTCTCCCTTGCAGGCTTTAAGGAAGCAAAGTGTCATGCTATGAGAAGGCTCTGGACAGGGCCTTTAGGCAGTGAACTTCAGGCAGCCTCTTGGAGCTGAGGAAAACCTCCAGACAGCAAGCATCAAGAAGCTAGAGTCCTCATTTTAACAGTAACAAGGAGGTACATTCTGCCAACAATCTGAGTGAAGTTGGAAGAGGATCCGTCACCAGTTTAGCCTCCAGGTGAGAACTAAGCCCTTGCTGACATATTGACTGCATCCTTGCAGAGGAGCCAGCTAAGCCATGCCTGTACCTACCCATAGAGACTGAGAGATAATAAATGTTATTTTAAAGCCACTGAATGTGTGGTACTTTGTTATACTGCATAGAAAACTAAAACATCTGTCCTGTACATACTGAGTAAGGACCATGAACCAAGCATTATTCACAGTACTTGAGAAGATTACAAAAATGATACATTCATGCATTCAAGGAAGTTATATTAGGTAAGATGCTTTACTTTCACACACAGATACAGGGAAACTATTTACAATGTCAAATGATTGTTTTGCTTTAAGTGGATATGAGAACAAAGTAGATTTATGAAATAATACTGAAATTTTTATCAAGCTCTATTGGTTAAAGTTTAATGACATATGCATGTATTTTAGGCATTCTGCAATCCAGGAGAAAGGATCACCATTATCTGTGATGGTATATATCCTTGCCCTTGCATCCTGTAACATCAGGTAGAAGAGCAAATCTTCACAAAATTGCACAAAACTCAGCGGTGCTTAAAGAAATCCTGTGATTTGTCTTTGTTCAGGGTCCATGCGAACCTTATCTATATGGTTCCATTTTTAGGTTATGTGTTGTTGAATGGATTACTGTCATCTGCCTTTGCATTCACAATCCACTAGCCTATACTGTCAAATATCTATATCAAATCTATATCAGAAAGTTGTCCACTAGATTAAGGTTTTCAACAAAGATTTCTGAGTATATGAATGTCTTGAACAGAATAGATAAATGCAGCTAGCCACACTAACAATGGCAGGAAGAAAAAGAGTTAAAGATAAGGATGCATATAGTACAGACGTTGATTTTTTAAAAATTTATGCAATGATATTGGAAAACTTTTGCCAGGTCTTATGCTTGTTTGCTTTTGATTTCTGAGGCTTTAGGGACTTTACATCAAGGTAACACAGGAGTGGCTAAACTCTGACATATTATAAAGAGCTTCTGCAGTAACAATTAATATATATAGCCACTGACACTAGATTTAATCTTGGAAACCACTCTCAAGGTGATGGGGAAAATAAATGTGCCACAGGCGTATCCCTTAGTGCTACGCCATCATTGTTGTGTTCTATCATTGATCATTGATGATAGCAAAAAGGCAATCACTCACAAAACAGAACTAAGAACAGTCGTCAGATATGAAAGGATCCTCACTCACGTCTATGTTTGGAAACAACCTATGTTTAATCAATAAAGGTGTTTTTATTTATTTATTTTTCCTTCCCTCCTCCTTTCCCTACTGCATTGTTAGTGGCACTGGAGGCCACTTCATTCATTATTCTGAAATAGCCTTTTTGGATACTGATTTTTTTCCAGATATAAATATGTGGCTCTAAGAGAATATGGAAAATTCGAGTATTAACACTTGCATGGTTACAAATATATGGGCATTGCAGACAGGACAACTTTGCTCTGAGCCAGACAGTCAAACTGACATCAAAATTCAGGGAATTTCTGGGTATAACAGGCACTGGGGGCTGTACACTTTGCTTTTTCATAGTGGTGGGGAAAATGCTACTGTCAGGATTAGTTCCACTACTCTGTCCCAGTAATTCAACTCTCCCTTCACAAAAGGACATTCAGTCACTCTAGGGGGTTAGTGCAGCAGCTGGGTTCCTGGCTCACATAAATCCTTTGGCATCTTATAGTTTAACCAGCCTGACTATGAGACTGCACTCTGAGAGTTCCCTTTGACTTGAATTCCTCTTGGCTGCTGCACTTTTGCCCTCTCGATGCCTTCGGATCCTCATAATCAGTAGTTGCTGTGGATAATGAACATTTTTCTACAGCAAGTAAACTGTAAGCTCTATGTAAGACTCACAGAGGAACAATAACTCTCCTTGGAAATAAAGAGGTAGATTATTTGGGTAGATTATTATGTAAAATGTAAACAAACAACTGTCATGTAAAATAAACAACTGTTTGGTCCATTGCTATTACCTCATTTCATTCTGGAAGCATTTATTTGAACTTCATGAATGAAGTTGATAATGTGAAGAGAACTCCCCCACGATCCCAAGATAACACTTAGTTTTCAGAATCTAGATGGAAACATGCCTCTGTGGAATAATTTAGATTCTTTCTCAGGTACTCAAAATGTTTCCTAATAACAACATCCCTGTTTCTCATCATACCTTGATGCACACCATCTAATACCTCACCATTTGCCTCTGAACTTTTCCTTGCATTAAATCCAAAAGAATAAAGGATACCTAAGTGATTACTTAGAAAGGATGAGATAATAATCTATCCAAAAGAAAGCATTAGGCTGCTCCAGAAATTCCTTACCAGGAAAACACCAAAGAGGAAGTAAGTGTGTTTATCTATGGTAATAAGAACACAGTTGCCTANATCATACCTTGATGCACACCATCTAATACCTCACCATTTGCCTCTGAACTTTTCCTTGCATTAAATCCAAAAGAATAAAGGATACCTAAGTGATTACTTAGAAAGGATGAGATAATAATCTATCCAAAAGAAAGCATTAGGCTGCTCCAGAAATTCCTTACCAGGAAAACACCAAAGAGGAAGTAAGTGTGTTTATCTATGGTAATAAGAACACAGTTGCCTAGCAATCAAGTTAAGCTCCCTGTCATCTTTATCAAGCAGCATGTTTACACTGGAGACAATCTGAGGAAAGAGAAATCTGAGCTGTGATATCAGCACAATGAAAGCGTATTTCTAAACACAGGCAGCCGTCATTTATGAAACAAGATGATGACTACTTAAAACACAGTGTTTAGATAGGCGTAGATTAAAGTTTCAAAATGTCACAACACATTTAAGGCTCAGTCATTTCAACTCTTCTCCAAAAATCACTTTTTCAGCATTATACATTCTACAAAACAGATAATATAAAATATTTCATTGGAAGGTGGAAAATTTTTGTCATAGTATGTGTGCAGTTGTCTGTGTTTGTATGTATATCTGTGCTTGTGAATGTATGTGTGTGAAGGACCAGAAAGAGAAGTGTTTGTTGACTTTGTTTAATCGTCTAGGAGAATTTTTCTAACAAAAGAATAAAACAAGTTTATTTTAATGAAGTTAATTAGAAGCAATTATTTTAAAAATGAATTGACTAATCATGCAGGAACTTCAGTTTTATTTTTTTCTAACAGCTTCTTTTTTCCTTCTTAATGATGTTCAAGAGGCTAGTCTCTCAAAGGGATTGTCCAATGTGCATTTATATAATAATTATTTTCTTTCCTGACTTCAACAAGTATACCTAGATCAACTCAGAAAAACCACACACTTCACACCATCAGCCAAAAGCAGAGTTAGAAAGGAGAATCTTTGGGGTTTTGTTAAGAAGAAGAACGCCAACAATTAGAAAATAAAGTTTCTCTCTGCTAAACTTTCAGAGGAATGCAGATGAATTGGCTCTTAAAGGTACATGTGGGAGGACTTCAGGTTCCCTCTGCTGTCAACTAAGTAGGAAGCACTTTTTCAAAATGCTGACCGATGCCTCCTTATAGAGCTTGTTCAAGGCACAATACTGAGTTAGTGAGACTGTCTTACTATTTACCTTCCAGCAGTCCTCATCCTCTTTTAGAACTAGCAATCACTTTTGCTTCCCCTCTTCTTTTTCATTAAATGCTTTCTTTACACAAATATGGATAAAATCACTGTGATGGTACTTCTATGAATATTTGCATTAAATTTATTATATTTCCCTAAGGAAGGTACTAGGGTGTTTTGCAATGTATACAAACTGTGGGCAGAGTTCTTAGTCCCAATTCCAGTTCCTTCTCTTTTCTATCTAGGTGAGCTCAGTCATGTTATTCAGCTGTTTTGAGAATCATCTGGAAAAGGGACAATCAGATATTCTTTACATGACAGATGTGAAGATTATCTGAGATGTTTGTAAAACCATCTAGCCAAGCACTATTAAAATAAGAGAGAGAGTTCTAGATTTTTTTCCACTGAGAAACATAAAGTAGCAGAAAGTAGGTGGGAATTTTGATGATCCTAAAGGACTTTGCTTGCACTCCAGATATAGACACGAGGATGACTAAAGCTTTTTAAATGATAGGTTGATTTATCCCCAGAACAACTTTCTTGATGATAAAGTCAAATCACAAGTACAAACACATGCAACAATCCTTGCCAAATCATTTGTATGGCTCATGGGATTTTGGATGGGAACCTTTAGGAAGCTAGAACCCAAGTGTTATCAGGTATGTCATCTACTAATGTTGGAAAAGTCCCAAGTAATTTCAGGTTGATAAGCTGTTCAAATGCCACCACAATTCTGTGTGTAGGCAGTATTGTCCTTGTTTTTGAATGTTAAAACATTAAGGCCTCAGGAGACTAAGTGGATTGTAATGATGGTGTTGGGATTTTACTCAGTATTTTGGAGTCAGAATCAACAGGCACTTTCTATTCTACCAACATCAAAGTCTATGTTATAATTAGGAAAATAATGAATGATGGACTATTAATGATAACTTTATATATATACCATAAATAAACAAATTATTTTCCCCAAGATACTTCAAATTAAGAGACCTCTTATTACGATGATAAATGATTGACACATAATAGACACCAAACAACAACAATGACAATGAACCTCAAGCAACAACCATAAACTCAAGGTTATACTTCCCAATTAAAGTACTGTGAAAATGCTGCTAAAAATTAACTTTTACTTACTTATGTCTTTATGGCAATAAAAGGGAAGGTTATTGAATCTTTATGACTTATACTTTGTGATAGAAAGACTATCAATTCTACAAGGTTCCTTGGTAAATCTGTATGTTACAGTTGAGATCAGCACTGTGTTCACTTTTCCTTTGCCTGCAAATAGCAATTACAGGATAACTACAGGGTGAATCTGGAGCTTTGTGTCCATGAATGCAGGAGTAATTTGAACTCTCCTGACTATAAATTTGAATTGTTTAACATATGCTTTCTGTAGATTAGAAATACATTTTAATGACTTATTTCACCTGTCTAAATGCATGAGATTCCCCTTTTTAGAAGTCAAGTGATTTCAAGAGTAGATCAGGTTTAGAACACTCATAATAAACTTGAAACAAATCAAGAAACATTTTCTCCATTTGAGCATGGCTTAAATTGAGCATGAAGCAAGATGCTCAGAGACAGCAAATAACGACCAGAATTTTTTCTTCTTCATTGAAATAGATAAAAGTAGTCAATGTTTCTATTTTTTAAACCACTCAAGTTCTAGTTTCAACTGACTAAATTGTCAAAGAAGTAGCAAAAATTAAAAGAGGAACTTTCTGCCCCTTTGGTCACTATTTTATCTCTCCCCTTTTCTCAACTACAACTGATTTATTCCCTGTCTCTACCGCTCTTCAGTTTTCAATCTACTTTGTTCTGCCTCTATATCCTTTCTTCTAAATATTGACAATGAAGTGTATGTAATCTAGCTGTCACTTTCTTTATTCGTACAGTGATCTGCTTTCTTCCCTATTACTGTTTTCAATTTTCCCCTTCTTCATTTGCTTTCCTTTCGTCTCTTGTTTCAACTGTTCTCTTTTCTACTCCATTAACTGCAGGTCCTTCCCTCATCATCCCAACACATCTCANAAATTGAGCATGAAGCAAGATGCTCAGAGACAGCAAATAACGACCAGAATTTTTTCTTCTTCATTGAAACAGATAAAAGTATTCAATGTTTCTATTTTTTAAACCACTCAAGTTCTAGTTTCAACTGACTAAATTGCCAAAGAAGTAGCAAAAATTAAAAGAGGAACTTTCTGCCCCTTTGGTCACTATTTTATCTCTCCCCGTTTCTCAACTACGACTGATTTATTCCCTGTCTCTACCGCTCTTCAGTTTTCAATCTACTTTGTTCTGCCTCTATATCCTTTCTTCTAAATATTGACAATGAAGTGTATGTAATCTAGCTGTCACTTTCTTTATTCATACAGTGATCTGCTTTCTTGCCTATTACTGTTTTCAATTTTCCCCTTCCTTATTTGCTTTCCTTTTGTCTCTTGTTTCACCTGTTCTCTTTTCTACTCCATTAACTGAAGGTCCTTCCCTCATCATCCCAACACATCTCATTCCAGTTTGGAGGATGCTCCTCACATTGC
>SJYA01014358.1:0-10477 GCA_006410615.1 Neotragus moschatus
GTTAGTTCTAAAAGGTCTTGTAGGTCTTCATAGAACCGTTCAACTTCAGCTTCTTCAGCATTACTGATTAGGGCATAGACTTGGATTACTGTGGTATTGAATGATTTGCCTTGGAAATGAACAGAGACCATTCTGTCGGTTTTGACATTGCATCCAAGTGTTGCATTTCAGACTCTTTTTGTTGATATAGTAGTAGATATAATCGTCATCTGAGTTAAATTCACCCATTCCAGTCCATTTTAGCTCACTGATTCCTAGAATGTCGATGTTCAATCTTGCCATCTCCTGTTTGACAACTTCCAATTTGTTTTGATTCATGGACCTGACATTCTAGGTTCCTATGCAATATTGCTCTTTACAGCATCGGACCTTGCTTCTATCACCAGTCACATCCACAACTGGGTATTGTTTTTGCTTTGGCTCCATCCCTTTTTTCTTTCTGGAGTTATTTCTCCACTGATCTCCAGTAGCATATTGGGCACCTACTGACCTGGGGAGTTCCTCTTTCAGAATCCTATCATTTTGCCTTTTCATACTGTTCATGTGGTTATCAAGGCAAAAATACTGAAGTGGTTTGCCATTCCCTTCTCCAGTGGACCACATTCTGTCATTACATCCATCCCCATTACTTTATGGCAAAGAGATGGAGAAAAATTGGGAACAATGACAGATTTTATATGCTTAGGCTCAAGAATTACTGTGGATGGTGACTGCAGCCACGAAATTAAAAGACACTTCCTCCTTGGAAGAAAATCTATGACAAATCTAGTCAGTGTATTTAAAAGCATAGATGTCCCTTTGTCAACAAAGGTTCATATAGTCAAACCTATAGTTTGTCCGGAGAAGGCAATGGCAACCTACTCCAGTACTCTTGCCTGGAAAATCCCATGGATGGAGGAGCCTGGTAGGCTGCAGTCCATGGGGTCGTGAAGTTGGGCACGACCGAGCAACTTCACTTTCACTTTTTACTTTCATGCATTGGAGAAGGAAGTGGCAACCCACTCCAGTATTCTTGCCTGGAGAATCCCAGAGACGGGGAGCCTGGTGGGCTGCCGTCTATGGGGTCACACAGAGTCGGACATGACTAAAGCGACTTAGTAGCAGCAGCAGCATAGTTTGTCCAGTAGTCAAGTATGAATGTGAGAGTTGGATCATAATGAAGGCTGAGCACTGAAGAATGAATGCCATCAAGATGTGGTGCTTAGAGAAGACTCTTGAGACTCCTTTGGATAACAAGGAAAGCAAACCAGTCAATCTTAAAGGTAATCAGCACTGAATATTCATTGCTAGGGCTGATTCTTAAGCTGAAGCTCCAATACTTTGGCCACTTGATGCAAAGAGCCAACCCACTGGAAAAGACCCTGATGCTGGGAAAGATTGAAGACAGGAGGAGAAGGGGGTGACAGAGGACAAGACGGTTGGATGGCATCACTTGCAAAGTCAGACATGACTTGGCGATTGAACAACCACAAAATAAACTGTTAAAAGGTCTGGAGAAATGAATCTCAGAAAGATTACTGCTAAACCTTCAATTAACCATTAGCTTTCGAAGAGAATTTTCAAAAATTATATATAGCTGTCACTCATGATCATTGCTTCCAACACTGAGACATAAGATATTAAGGAAAGCATCAGGGGTTACTAGAACTGGAAAGACCATGTAAGACTTCTACTTCTCTTATAACTTCCATATCTCATGTCTCCTGTTGAGTGGACTCTAACCCTGGGTCTTGCTGTCAGGTCTTCTGAGAAGTTCAATTGTTACGTCTCCAGGCTATCTAATGTACTAGAGAGAATGAGGAAATATTGCTATATGCTGGAAAAAATAAGGCAGAGTATTACGTAATCATTGTTTCTATTAAGATCAGGAGCACTTTTTTGTATTCCACCTTCTAAAAACTTATGACAGGTGAATCACTTCTCTGTTTTTATTTCATATCCCACAACAGCTCCAGGATTTAAATGTTATTAATGTTATGAGTCATATCTATTTTCCTTTATGCTCTTTGCCTTCTTCTTCCTTCCCTACATCTCTATTTCTTTCCTTATGTTACTTCATCTTTTCTTTCCTTACTCTTCCTTTTGTTTCTTCCTTCCTTCTTTTGCTTTTCTTCTTTCCTTCGTTCCTCTAGTCCTCTTTCCTACCTTCTCTACTTCCTATCCCTCCTCCTTCTCTCTCTTCTTTCCTTTCTTTCTTTCTATCAGGTAGTTAGAATGGAAAAAGGAGTCCAAGATGGTGGAACCATGCAACAGGTAAAATTTTTAAAAGCACCTTTGGAAGAGGAGTTTGAAGACTGGAGTGGGGACACACCCCCTTCCCTGATTAGTCCTGGACATAACCAATAAGGAGAACACTGATTCCAAGCTCTATCTGCATTGGGCTTATCCAGTCACACACCAGGGGGAGGACACAGAATGTATAATAAGGGAAGACAAGAGCTATCAGTGTGCTTCTTCATGACTTGGCCTGCCATTGCATCTCAGGAGTGTGCTGCCTGCTTCCCATTTGAGCTGTTGAGCTGTATCTGAGTTGTAACTAGTTTGTCATTACAAATACTGCCTGATGCCTTCTTCATAAAGTGTTGTCTGAGTTACAAGTTGTCCACTATTCCAAATCTTTGCTACAACAAGACAGTAACTGATGGAGAGGAGTAAACCAAACTGAAACTTCCATCCATTCTTACTTTTTAAAATCTCACCAGACTCTCAAGTGAAATTTTATTCTACTAAGTGGTAAAATAATGTGCTACACATTCTATCACAATAGCAATAATAAAAAACACCTTCCAGATATCAAAGTCCAAATGTGTGTATGGATAGATGATAGATGAATAGATAAGTAAGTAGACAGATAAACAGATTGTGCTGCTGCTGCTAAGTCGCTTCAGTCGTGTCTGACTCTGTGTGACCTCATAGATGGCAGCCCACCAGGCTCCCCCATCCCTGGGATTCTCCAGGCAAGAACACTGGAGTGGGTTGCCATTTCCTTCTCCAATGCATGAAAGTGAAAAGTGAAAGGGAAGTCACTCAGTTCTGTCCTACCTAGCGACCCCATGGACTGCAGCTTACCGGGCTCCTCCATCCATGGGATTTTCCAGGCAAGAGTACTGGAGTTGTAAAATGAGATATCCACTTTTTAAAGATGAAGGAAGCAAACTACATAGCAATTAACGCCAAGTTTCCACAGTTGGTAAATTTACACCAGAAATTCAGTCCTTGCTCTTTATTATTCCAAAGCCTGTAGTCTTTCCATTTGTCAAAATCACATCAGTGCATTCAATACAATATTGTAATTAGCCTCCAATTAAAATAAATAAATTTATATAAAAAATAAATAAATGCAAAGCTAGGATTAGAAGGCTGTCTCAGACTATGCTCAAACTTCAAAGTCTACAGAATATGTCAAGTTCAGTTCAGTTCAGTCGCTCAAAGAAACAAATAAATAAGGATAAGATAAATTCAGTAGAACTCTCAAAAACAAACAAACAAAAGCAACAGTTTTTAGGGAAAAGATCTATATCTTAATAATTTTTCTGTCTGGGATTTACTATGTAAACTAAGCTTAGTACAGAAAGAGTAACAATTTCATACATCTACTGGGAGAGAGAGCAGCAAGCTCTGCTGCTGCTAAGTCGCTTCAGTTGTGTCTGACTCTGTGAGACCCCATAGATGGCAGCCCACCAGGCTCCTCTGTCCCTGGGATTCTGCAGGCAAGAATACTGGAGTAGGTTGCCATTTCCTCCTCCATGGCAGAGATAGCGCCCCTAATATATTTTGTAGGATAGACTTGAGACATTCAATTAACTATGCATTCGAGGGTTCCATTGCTTGTATATAAGCAGGATTAAACAGAAACTTTCTTATATTTGAAAACTACTCCAGAAAAATCATTTTGGTTTCTATTTCCCACATGCAGTTTTCCCTGGCATCTATATAAAGATATAGAAGAACATAGCATAGCCAAAATGTCAACATTTCCTGTTGTTATAAATTCTTTTGACAATAGAAATATTCAATAAACATTACTATTTGTCTGTCAAGTATCACGTATGACATTTTTGTATACATTCATATCTCCTGAAGTGTTTCAATGTTTATAGTTTTTAAATATCTTCTACCATGTTAGCAAAAGTATATGTGATATAAAACCTAGGCACTCCTTCATCTTACTACACAAACTGATTACTGTTATTTTCCCTTTTGCTTTAGGCTAATTTAGTTTTCTTTGTATCCTTAGGTACTCCAACTGGAAAAACATTAATTAACCAATATATCTTCTACGAACAAACAGATACTGAAGATCACTCCTTGGTAGTGAACTTAAACCACCCCCTCACTTCTACAACTGGCAAATAGATAAATGCTTAGATACATGCCAAGAAATTCATAAACTTCAAATTATATAACATTTGAGGCTTACTCCTTGGAAGGAAAGTTATGACCAATCTAGATAGCATATTAAAAAGCAGAGACATTACTTGGCCAACAAAGGTCCGTCTAAGTAAAGGCTATACGTTTTCTAGTAGTCATGTATGGATGTGAAAGTTGGACTATGAAGAAAGCTAAGTGCTGAAGAATTGATGCTTTTGAACTGTGGTGTTGGAGAAGACTCCTGAGTGTCCTTTGGACAGCAAGGAGATCCAACCAGTCCATTCTAAAGGAGATCAGCCCTGAGTGTTCTTTGGAAGGAATGATGCTAAAGCTGAAACTCCAGTACTTTGGCCACCTCATTCGAAGAGTTGACTCATTGGAAAAGACTCTGATGCTGGGAAAGATTGCACGCAGAAGGAGAAGGGGACAAAAGACGATAAGATGGCTGGATAGCATCACCAACTCAATGCACATGAGTTTGGGAGTTGGTGATGGACAGGGAGGCCTGGCATGCTGCAGTCTTGGGGTCACAGAGTCAGACTGAACTGAACTGAACAAATTATTTAAGTGATTCTATTTTCANCACGCAGAAGGAGAAGGGGACAAAAGACGATAAGATGGCTGGATAGCATCACCAACTCAATGCACATGAGTTTGGGAGTTGGTGATGGACAGGGAGGCCTGGCATGCTGCAGTCTTGGGGTCACAGAGTCAGACTGAACTGAACTGAACAAATTATTTAAGTGATTCTATTTTCATTCACATATCTATGTATTTTTGTATACTTTATATAAGAAATCTTCCAAGAAGTGTTTGAAAATAGTATCTTCCAAAAGACATAAATCTACAATATCAGTTGAGTTCAGTTCAGTCGCTCAGTCGTGTCCGACTCTTTGCGATCCCACAGTTAACAATAAATAGCTGACTTTTACAAGTGGCAAAATACTTATCTTTATAACAAACAGCTTAGGACAAATTAAGATTATATTAGTGAATAACAATTTTGGAGAGAACTCTTCCATCTCCCATCGTGACAATTAGGAATTGTACATTCCCACTATTGAACACACTACACTTGAAAGACTATTGTGGATGTTCCAATTGTTAGAAAGTCCTAATATGCAGCCAAAACTATTTTTATGCAATGTCCTCATTTTTTAAGCTGCCAACTCTGGATATCATACTATAAATATCATAACAAGTAGCAAAGCTGTTAACATACACAGTACATGTATGCAACTAAAGCATGTGAAAAGGACTTTTCTTTCACACTTCTATGCAATTTTTAAGAATATTAAGAATGAATAATTAAATGTCTCATTTCTTTAAAACAAGACATCCCACTCTATTTTTAATCAGTTGTTGGATTCTTTTATTTACACACATTGATACCAAGAATTGAGATTTTTTTTTAATTAGGTGATAAGAATTCTGCCAATTCTGAAAATCTCTAAACGTACAGCCACTTGGGCTCTTCTCTAATGGAATGAAGCTCTTTCTCTTGGAACTGAGCTAATGTCTCTTAAAAAGCATTGTGTAAGCTATTCAGTGAAACATTTCATTGGCAGAGGCTGAACTCAAGACCCCTTTATATATATATATATACACATACACACACACGTTAACTTTTAGTATGGGAGGAATTTAATTGATTGTGTCAAATGAAACTGTCAGTGCCTTACCTGAATGTTTTTAGTAGTTGTAGTGACAGACTAGCTACATAAATGAAACAGGGCTTTATTTAACGTGACACTGAATTCACTCTCATCAGATGCATCAATTCTAATTCACTTATGTCTTTTTGGAGTGCTCAGTTTGTCTCATTTGTTTCAACTGTTTCTTATTCTACCAATATTGTTTTTAATTATACAGGCAGAATAATAGCATGAATGACATAACAAGAGTGAAGTATGCTCTGCTCAAACCTGTGTCCATAGGTTCCCTGTATAGTAAAATGTTTCCCAACCTCAATGTGAAATCTAGATATATTAATAGGCTGATAAAATGTCTCTTCTCAAGAATTAGAGTTCGGTTGAATGACTTGAATTTAACACAGTTCAGCTGGTAATTGATAAAATGCACTTGCTCACAGGTGGCATAGGCATTTACCCTATTCTATTTCCATCTGCTAATATGTCTACTATAAATTTAAAATTGCATATCCATCATCCATCTGGAAGTGAGCATTAGATCCCAAATCCTCTTACCAGCAGCTGCTATGCTGTGTTCAGTTGTCTTTCTCTGAAAATGTCACAAGCACCATGAATAAAGTTCCTAAAACTGCAAAGTTCAATTAAGGTGTCTGCACATAATTTATCTCTGATATCACTGATATTAGATAAGTAGCATGTTAATATAGAGTTTGATTTGCTAAGATCCTTCAATGATTAAGAGTTGAAGACAAAACGCTTGATGTACAGGAAATAACACCTTCCAAATGTGTATATATCTTTTGTAGTTAGAACACAAATCATTATTTTAATTTTATCTTCTATATATGTAACATACTCTCAGATAATTCTTGTGGTAACAAGCAGAATTATGACGGCGAAATTTGGCTGAAAAGTCTGTCCAATATTAGAATATGCCAGTGGACTAATTCATGGGGAACTAATCCTTTTCTACAGTTTGGTGTTTCACTGTCAGGGAGTTTCAATCTACTTCCTTAAATTTTCTCTCCCCTTATTTTCTAGTGTTTGAAAAGATGAAAAGTTCATGTTGTTTTTGACCATAAAATTAATTTAAAGATACTTGGTGCAGTTAAGACCTTCAATAAAAATGAAAGACTGGTATCATTTCATGGAATGAATGAAAACATTTGAAATGTAAAGTTTTCCATAGTGATCTGCCAGAACATAACTGTGACTAGCAGAAAGTAAACGGCATGTTAGACTCTTGACTTTACACTCTCCTACAGAACTATTCGCTAATTTAGATTTAGTCACTTTCCTCCTGTAATTTTCAAGCCTGAGGAAACTGAAAGCATAGAATAGATATAGAAAAATACTTTTCAGGGGCTGAACTCTTTTGGAGAGAACTCTTCCAAAAGAACTCTTCTTTTCAATGTTTCAAATCAATTAACTTGAATTAACCTGACAAATTAAAGGACAAATCCATAATAGTCTTGAAATTAGGAATGAAATTGTCAATATTTTATGAATAATTAGAAAACAAGAACAGACAATTCTATATCCAAAATGGATTGACCTCCTGAGTTGATTATCTCAAAGTATATCATACATTTTATAATTAAGTAGCACACAGTGGATTAAATTGAAATAATCTCTTTATACACACTTGTGAATATTAAACATGTTTCTAATCATATATAAAACAGTTTAAAGTATTCATTTTAAATGATTATTATTTACACAATGCTTGTATTTACTCAAAATATATGTAATTGATATTTAATGGTTGGGTTGTTGTTGGGTTGATGTTCTTTCTATCCATGACTTTCTGCTGATATAACCTAAGTATTGTCTTCAAACTCAAGCTGTCAAAAAACATAAAATACATCCACTAGGATGTTGGTAGATAAAGATAAGAAACAGGAGGCTATATGAGAGTACTGTTTCTCTTATACTTTTCAGCAATTTAACACAATATTTATATACTTATCAAGTTCATATCAAACTAAGATTTTAATAAAAACAAAATATTTAACTATTTTCACTTCAATATTTTACTATAATATTTGTAGAATGTATTTACTAATGCAACTAAGTTTTTTTTCATTTAAAATAACAATTATTTCAAGTAAAAAAAAAATCCTTAAAATATTGAGTTGTTAAGGAATTCCATAAATGGCACACACAGGCTTTACATTACTTTCACATTATTTTATATTATTTTACATTATTTCATTAAGTTATTACATTATTTTTTCCTTCAAGATTCCTTTAACTTTCAAAGGTATATTAATAAAAGATAAACTGTACCTTCTGTCTGAAAACAGGCCCCCAATTATAAACTTCAGAAAGGAGCTGGTTTTGCACAGATATCCTTTTGCCACATTCATCCAAAAAATGATGCTTAGTAGATCTTGAGTGACATTAAACAGCAATCCTTTAAGGTTACCTGTTAAGAAAATTATATCTGCTATTACGGTTACAAACATTTTTTAACTTTCCACTATTTGAACAAAATCTACTTTTCTTACTAAATATTTTACATAATTGTTCAGTTTAGCTATTCAGAAAATGACTATGCTACTTACCAGTATAAACAAATGTTTATAATTTGTGTAAATATTGTATATATACTGAGTTGTTACATCACCAGGTTTAATTTTTCCTTTATAATTTGAATTTACTAAGAAACAGAAAAGGATATCAAAGCTAAATTTTCATGGATTTCAAAAGCTTCAAGAATAAAGTAGTGGGTTGCCATTTCCTATTCCAGGGGATCTTCCCGATTCAAGGATTGAACCCTGGTCTCCTGAATCTTCTGCACTGGCAGGCTGATTATTAACTGCTAGTGCCACCTGGGAAGTCCTTCACAATGTATACAGATATCAAATCATCATGATGTACACTGTAAATATCTTACAACTGTATATGTTAATTATACCTCAATAAAACTGAAATTAAAATAGCACATTAATTAATTCTTGTATTTCAGCTTTTGGAAAGCTTTTATAATAATCCTGTACTGTTGTTAGCATTCACATAATTAAGCTGTTTTTATTTTCCATTTACTTAGGGGATTTACAATATTTATTACTCTTGTGACTTTCATTTTTAAATACATTTGAAAATTATGTAAGTGTATGTAATTGCTGGTATTCCCATCTCTTGAAGAATTTTCCAGTTTCTTCTGATCCACACAGTCAAATGCTATGGTGTAATCAATAAAGCAAAAGTAATAGTTCTCCTGGAACTCTCCTGTTTTTTTGATGATTCAGTGGATGTTGGCTGTTTGATCCCTAGGTCCTCTGCCTTTTCCTTCTTTTTTTTTTTAATTTAAATTTATTTATTTTAATTGGAGGCTAATTCCTTTTGGTTCTGCCACACATCAACATGCATCCGCAATGGGCACACACATGTTCCCCATCCTGAACCCCCCTTCTACCTCCCTCCCCATACCATCCCTCTGGGTCATCACAGTGCACCAGTCCTCTGCCTTTTCTAAATCCAGCTTGGACATCTGGAAGTTCAAGGTTCATGTACTGTTGAAGCATGGCTTGGAGAATTTTGAGCATTACTTTACTAGTGTGTGAGACGAGTGCAATTATGCAGTAGTTTGAGCATTCCTTGGCATTGTCTTTCTTTGGGAATGGAATGAAAAGTGACATTTACCAGTCATGTGGTCACTGCTGAGTTTTCCAAATTTACTGGCATAAGGAGTGCAGCACTTTCACAGCATCATCTATTAGGATTTGAAATAGCTCAGCTGGAATTCCATCATCTCCACCAGCTTTGTTCCTAGTGATGTTTCCCTAAGCCAACTTGACTTCGCATTCTGGGATGTCTGGCTCTGGGTGAGTGATCACACCATCATGATTACCTGGGTTGTGAAGATAACTTTTGTATACTTATTATGTGTATTATGTGTATTATGTGCCACCTGTTCTTAATATCTAGTGCTTCTGTTAGGTCCATACCATTTCTGTTCTTTATTGTGTCAGGTTTGCATGAAATGTTCCCTTCAGTTCAGTTCAATTCAGTTCAGTCACTCAGTCATGTCCGACTCTTTGCAACTCCATGGACTGCAGCATGGCAGGCCTCCCTGTCCATCACCAGCTTCCAGAGTTTACTCAAACTCATGCCCATTTAGTCTGTGATGCCATCCAACCATCTCATGCTCTGTCATCCCCTCCTCCCACAGTCTTTCCTAGTATCAAGGACTTTTCAAATGAGTAAGTTCTTTGCATCACGTGGCCAAGTATTGGAGTTTCAGATTCAACATCAGTCCTTCTAATTAACACTCAGGACTGAGCTCCTTTAAGACAGACTGGTTGGATCTTTTGCAGTCCAAGTGACTTTCCGGAGTTCTCCAACACCACAGTTCAAAAGCATCAGTTCTTTGGCGCTTGGCTTTCTTTATAGTCCAACTCTCACATCCATACATGACTACTGGAGAAACCATAGCTTTGACTAGATGG
>SJYA01014359.1:0-10475 GCA_006410615.1 Neotragus moschatus
TCTGGCCATTGGATTTACTGGAGAATACTGGAGGCAAGAATACTGGAGTGGTTTGCCATTTCCTTCTCCAGAGGATTTTCCCTACTCAAGGATCGAACTCGGGTCTCCTGCATTGCAGGCATATTCTTTACCAACTGAGCTACCAGGGGAGCTGCCAACTCTCAGTAATGGATAGGAAAAAAAAAAAAAAAGACAAGTAAGGAAACAGAGGACTTGAACAACACAATGAGCCAACCAGATTTAGTGGACATACAAAACACTCTAGCTAACAATAACAGAATATGCCTTCTTCTCAAGTGCACATGGAACATTTCTCAGAATAGAGAAAACATTAGGTATATATTGAGATTAAAGTGTCATAACAGATTTTAAAAACTAGACAGCATACAAAGTATGTTCTCTGACAACAGTGGGATGAAGTTAAAAATCATTATCAGAAGGAAAACTGGAAAAAATAACAAGTTTGTGGAAACTAAACAATAGATTTTTGTGTGATTAGATCTATTCATTTATTTAACCACTATGATGTGAGCACCTATTTTGTGCCAAGTCCTACGTTTGGTATGCTTTTGAACTGTTGTGTTGGAGAAGACTCTTGAGAGTCCCTTGGACTGCAAGGAGATCCAACCAGTCCATTCTAAAGGAGATCAGCCCTGGGATTTCTTTGGAAGGAATGATGCTAAACCTGAAACTCCAGTACTTTGGCCACCTCATGCGAAGAGTTGACTCATTGGAAAAGACTCTTGATGCTGGGAGGGATTGGGGGCAGGAGGAGAAGGGGATGGCAGAGGATGAGATGGCTGGATGGCATCACTGACTTGATGGGCGTGAGTCTGAGTGAACTCCGGGAGTTGGTGATGGACAGGGAGGCCTGGCGTGCTGCGATTCATGGGGTCACAAAGAGTCGGACACGACTGAGCGACTAAACTGAACTATGTTGGTGACTCAAAAATAGACACGTTCTCTGGCCATATGGTACTTACTGTCTAGTAAAGGGGATGGTATGATTTTAATTATAAACTTTTTTCTTTTTAAACAACCAATGGATCAAGAAGAAATCACAAGGTATTTCTAAGAATACATTTAGAGATGACTGACAACAAAAACACAGTGTACCAAAACTTACTGGACACAGAGAAAGCAGTGCTAAGGGGTACATTTATAGCTATAAATGCTTATGTTAATGAATAAGATCTCACATCAACAACCTCATTTTACAACTTAAGGAACTAGTAAGAGAAGAACAAACTAACCCCAAACTAGCAGAATGAAGAAAATTATAGATTAGAGCAGAGATAAATAAAATAAGGAACAGAAAATTGACAAATCTTTAACTAGATGAGTTAAAAAAATACTCACAAGACTAATATCAGAAATGAAAGTAAGGACAATTCTTGAGAAATAAAAACTATTACAAGACAGTACTATAAGTAAGAGCTTCCCAGGTGACATTAGTGGTAAAGAACCCACCTGCCATTGCAGGATGCTTAGGAGGTGCGGGTTCAATCCCTGGGTTGGGAAGACCCCTTGGAGAAGAGCATGGCAACCTACTCCAGTCTTCTTGCCTGGAGAATCCCCATGGACAGAGGAATCTGGAGGGCTACAGTCCATAGGGTCGCAAAGAGACAGAAGCGACTTAGCATACACGCACTGTAAGTAATTTTTGCCAACAAATTGGATAACCTAGTTGAAACAGGCAAATTCCTAGAAACTCGAAAGCTCCCAAGACTCAACCACAAAGAAACATAACTAAGGAGAGTGAATCAGTAATCTTAAAAATCTCCAAGTGGGGAAAAAATCGCCATCAGCTGATGGCTTCACTGGTGAATTCTACCACATGTTTAAAGAAGAACCAACACTAAACGTTTCAAAAAATTAAAGTGGGAACGTCTTCTAATTCATTTCTAATTCTTTCATTCAAGGTAAATCAGCATTACTCTGATACGAAAGCCAGGCAAAAACACTGCAAGAAAAGAAACAACAGACCAATATTCCTTATGAAAAATGATGGAAAATTCTTCAACAAAATACTAGCAGACCAAATTCAGCAGCATATTAAAAGGATTTTATACCATAATCAAGTGAGATTTATCCCTGAAATGCAAAGATGGTTGAACATACAAAAATTCATCAGTGTAATGCACTATATTAAGAGAAAAAAGAAAAGCACATTATCATCTCAATTGATGAAGAAAAAATATTTGACAAAATTTAATACCCATTCATGTTAAAAGCAAACAAGAAACTAGGCATAGAGACAAACTACCTCACTATAAGAAAAGCCGCATGCGAAAATCCACAATGAACATCATACTCACGGTGACAGACTGAAGATTTTTCTTCTAAGGTTAGGAACAATACAAAGATGTCCACTTTTGCCACTTCTACTTCACATAGTGCTAGAAGACTCAGACAAAACAATTACACAAGAAAAAATAAAAGTAATCTGCCAGGGTCCAGCCCCGGTGAATCCAGGGTGATTTGAAGGGGAGACGGATGGGCGAGGAAAACTTATTTACTTAATTAGAAATATAGGATTAGATTAGGAAGAAATAGTGTAGTAGGAAAATTTAGTGAGGAAAAGAGGCTGAATAACTTGGTTTATGTGGAAAGCCAATAAAGTTCCAGACAAGGAGCTTGCACCATCTACGTTAGGCCACCGGCGACCATTTGAATATCGGAGAGTGCCCTGCCCTGGGCTCTCTCTCTTACGGATCTTAGAAGCCGGGACAAGTAAGTAGACATGGTGAGCTTCCACGCCCCAGATGGGAATTCAACCTGAAAAAGGGGAGAAAAGAACGACATGGGGAAGCCCAGCATCGGTGCAAGACTCTAAAAACTTTATTTTTCAAAGTCAGCTTATATACCCCAAGTTGTACATAATGGAATATGCAGAGTTATGCAGGGGCGGCAGTCCTGACCCTCATTGAGATCAGGCTTTCTTTTTGCATACCCTCCCATATACAAAAGGTCTCAGGTGGTTTACATTATCTTCTGGCCAAGAGGCCTGTTAACATTTTTATGGCTCTCTTCCTGGATAATTGTCTATCAACCAGAAAACTCCTTTTCCCTAGAAGTGTTTTTTCTTTACTCTGCATCACCCTCAAAGTACTAAATAAAGTTACATTCCTGTAGAACAAAGGTGCAGTGGGTTATAACAAAAAAAGTACTTAACTCAAAGATCTAATATTGCTAATATCAGGTCTACTACCTGTTTTTGTATATACCAACTATATCTACAAATAAAAGATATGAAAATTTGGCAGCAAGTATTGGCTCAACAAATGAAACCTTCAATCAGTCCTATTCTAATGATTTTGACTCCTCAGAAGCCCCTACATTCCTAGAATGTTTTAAGCTTTCTGTGCCTCCCGCAGTTGGGAGGCCTCAAACAATCAGAGGGGTTTTTGGATTGAAACACTCTTTCAAATGCAGAAGACTAAAGCCCTGAGTTGACTTTTTCCAGAGAATGTCAGAAAAGTGGAAAAGTAGGCAGATTCTTATTTTTTGGGTACATGCTCAGGAAATGCCAGGGGGAAAACCTGAGATCTGACTCAACCTTGCCCATCAAATCTCTGCCTCACAACCTTGTCACAGGTGGGATTCCTCATGCCGGCTCCCAGCAGTAATCTAAATTGAGAATGAAAAAGTAAAATTATCTTTGTTCACAGATAATATGGTCTGTGTAGAAATCTTAAAGATTCCAAACACACACACACACCCATTAGACATAATAAACAAATTCAGCAAAATAGGATACAAAGTCAAAACAAAAAATCAGTTGCATTTCTATTCCCATAGGCAAGCTGAAAAAAAAGTTAATTTTAAAATACCATTTACAACAGTACAAAAAAATTAGAAATTAACTTATCCAAAGAGTTGAAAGACTTGTACAATGAAAACTACAAAAAGTTCCTAGAAGAAATTGTAGAAGACATAAATAAATAGAAAGATACCTTATGTGTCTTTGGATTGGAAAAATTAATAATTTATGATGTCAGTACTACCCAAAGTAAACTACAGATTTATCACAATCTCTATCAATATCCCAGTGACTTTTTTTTGCACCCATCCTAAAATTCACATAGAATATCAAGGAACACAAAATAGGCAAAACAATCTTGAAAAAGAAGAATCAAGTTCTTGATTTCAAAACTTACTATATTAATCAAAACAGTGTGGTACTGGCATAAATTACAGACAGATAGGTTAATGGAACAGACTAGAGAGTGCAGAAATAAGCCCTCACATAAATGGTCAAGTTATTTTCAACAAGGGTGCCAGGACCATTCAATAGGGAAAAGACAGTCTTTTCAAAACATGGTGGGAAAATTCAGTATCTACATGCAAAAGAATGAAGTTTCATTGTTACCACCATATACAAAACGAACTCAAAATGGACTCAAGACTTAAATATAAGACCTAAAACTGTAAAAACCCTTAGAAGAAAACATACAGCCCAAGTTTCATGACACTGGATTTGGCAGTTGTTTTTTGAATATGATACCAAAGGCACAAGAAACAAAAGACAAAATAGAGGAACTGGACTTTATGAAAAAAGTTTTTAATACGGATCAAAAGACAGTATCAACAAAGTAAAAAGGCAACCCACAGAATGGGAGAAAACATTTGCAAATTATACATTAGACAAAGGATTAATATCTAGAATATACAGAGAACTCCTAAAACTCAACAACAAACAAAAAAGCAAACTCAATTTAAAAATAGGTGAAGGACTTGAATAGACATTTCTCCATAAAGACATACAAATAGTCAATAAGCATATGAAAAGATTCTCAACATAATTAGCTGCTGTTGCTGCTGCTGCTAAGTCGCTTCAGTGGTATCCAACTCTGTGCGACCCCATAGACAGCAGCCCGCAACTAGAGAAATGCAAATCAAAACTACAATGAGATAGTACCTCCATCCCCCAAAATAAAAATTAAGTGTTGGCAAGAACGTAGAGAAATTGGAACCCTTGGGCACTGTTGATGAGAATATTAAAAAAAACATATTTAAAATAAAATTACCATATGATCCAGCAACTCCACTTCTAGGTATATACACAAAAGAATTGCAAGGAGCTTACATTAAGTCCCATCTGAGAAATGCTGTTTCAGCTCCACTGTGGTTTTAATTTGCATTTTCCTAATGGCTGATGTTGAACATCTTTCCATGCAATTATTTGTATCTCTATATCTTCTTTAATTAGATGTCACTTCATGTCTTTGCCAATTTTCTATTTGAATTTTTACTTTTGAGTGATGGAAGTTCTTTACATATATTCTATATAATAGACTTTTGTCAAATACATGGCTTGCAAATATTTTCTGTCACTTTGTAGCTTATCTTTTCATTCTGTTAACAATAATAAAATGAAAGAAATTAAATTCTGTTAATTAATTAGTTGAATTCTGTTAACATTTTTTTCTTTCCTTTCTTTTTTATATTTTTAGTTTTTGTCTAAGGATGGCAAATTTCTGTAGCATCACTTGGTGAAAAGGCTATCTTGAAGAGAATAAAAGTCAAGCCATATATGGGGAGAAAATGTTTACAAAAGACATCTGAGAAAGGGCTGCTACCCAAAATATACACAGAACTCTTGAAATTCAACAATAAGAAAATGAACCATCCAAATTAAAAATGGGCAAAAGACCTGGACAGACATTTTGACGAAGAAGACATATAAACGGCAAATAAGCACATGAAAACATAATCATTGTTTTAAGTCATTAAGTAATTTCAAATTAAAATACCAGTGAAATAAATCAAATAGCACCATACACCTCTGAAAGTGAAAGTCACCCAGTTGTGTCTGACTCTTTGTGACCCCATGGACTATATAGTCTATGGAATTCTCCAGGCCAGAATACTGAAGTGGGTAGACTTTCCCTTCTCCAGGGGAATCCTCCCAACCCAGGGATCAAACCCAGGTCTCCTGCATTGCAAGTGGATTCTTTACCAGCTGAGCTAAAGGGAGATCTTATATACACCTCTCAGAGCACCCAAACTCTAGAACGTGACAGCACCACAGGCAGGTGAGGATGTTGTACAGCAGGAGCTCTCAGTCATTGCTGATAGGAACGCAAAGTGGTACAGCTACTTTGGAATTCAGTTTGGCAGTGTCTTACAAAACTAAAATACTCTTACCATATGATCCAGCAGTGATGTACCTTGGTATTTACCCAAAGGAGTTGAAACTTAAGTCCACACAAAACACGCACACTGACATTTATAATGGTTTTATTCATAATTGCCCACACCTGGAAGCAACCAAGATGTCCTTCAGTAGAAAAATGGATAAAATGTGGTACATGCAGCCAATAGAGTATTGGTTAGCACTAAGAGAACATGAGCTATCAAGCCATGAAAAGACATGAAGGACCAAAAATGTATATTACTAAATTAAAGAAGGCAAACTGAAAAGGCCACATACTGTATGATGCTAGAAGTGAAGTGAAGTTGCTCAGTCGTGTCCAACTCTTTGCAACCCTGTGGACTGTACCCTACCAGGCTCCTCTGTCCATGGGATTTTCCAAGCAAGAGTACTGGAATGGGGTGCCATTTCCTCCTCCAGGGGGTCTTCCCAACCCAGGGATTGAACCAGGTCTCCTGCATTGTAGGCAGCTGCATTACCTCTGAGCCACTAGGGAAATGCTAACCATTTGCCATTCTGGTGAGAGTCAATTCCTAGGAAGGTTAATCAGAAGTCTGGCGTCCCTGAGGAGGAGAGAGGGGTCTGGAATTCTCAAGGAGGAAAGGACGAACTTTTTTCCTGCATTCCTTAGTCTTATTAAGGATTATGTAACAACAATGTATCTTGCTCGAGGATATATTTCTCCTTAACAAGAACCTTCAGACTAATCCTGTTATCTTAAAATCTATGTCGTGGGAGTGCACCTGATAAAAGCATCTAGGGCCTTGCTAAGACTAGCAAGGGGGCACTTTCATCCCCCTTCTGATGTCTATGTTAGAAGCTTTCTCTGTCCCTTTTCATACTTTAATAAAACTCTGCTACACAAAAGATCTTGAGTGATCAAGCCTGTCCCTGGTCCCAAAGTTAAATCTTTGGAGATCACAAATCGGACATCATTCACCGTAAACTATCACTGGAAAAGGGGAAACTGGAGACAATAAAAAGATCAATGGTTGTGGACTTCCCTGGTGGTCCAGTGGCTAAGACTCTGTGCCCCTAACTCAGGGGATCTGGGTTCAATCCCTGGTCAGGAAGCTAGATCCCACATACTGCAACTAAGAACCAGCACAGCCAAACAAATAAATATTTTAAAAAAAGAAAAAAGATCAATGGTTGCTAGGAATGAGGTGAGGAGTGGAGGCGGGATAAATAGGTAGAGCACAGAGAATTCTTAGGGCGTTGAATCTATTCTGTGTGATACTATAATAATACATGTCATCATACATTTGTCCAAAATCATAGAATGCATAATTCCAATAGTAACACCTAATGTAAACTATAGACTGTGGGTGGTAATGGTGTGTCAATGTACTTTAGTTGATTATAACAAACGCACTACTTTTGTGCAGGATGTTGACAGTGGGGAGGCTGTGCATGCTCTGGGCAAGGAACTTTCTGTACTTTTGATTCAATTTTGCTGTGAACCTAAAACTGCATTTAAAAATAAAGTCCTTTTTAAAAAATGATATCTTTCTTCCATTGAGCTCCTTTGTATCTTTGTCAAAAATCAGAATGTCTTCTGTTGGTCTATTTCTGCGTTCTTTGTTCTGTTCCACTGAGCTATTTGTTTATCTTTCTACCAATACCACATAGCCTTTATTACTATCATCTTGACTGTTGTTTTTGTTTAGCTGATAAGTCGTGTCCTACTCTTTACACTATATTTCCTGGTGGCTCAGAGGTTAAAGTGTCTGCCTCTAAAAAATGGGAGACCTGGGTTCGATCCCTGGGCTGGGAAGATCCCCTGGAGAAGGAAATGGCAACCTGCTCTAGTATTTTTGCCTGGAGAATCCCATGGACAGAGGAGCCTGGTGGGCTACAGTCCACAGGGTCACAAAGAGTCAGACACGACTGAGCGACTTAACTTACTCTTTACAACCCCATGGACTGCAGCCTGCTGGGCTCCTCTGTCCATGGTATTTCCCAGGCAAGAATACTGGAGTGGGCTGCCATTTCCTTCTTCAGGAGATATTAATAGGAATTGTGTTAAACCTGAATATTAATTTGGAAAGAATTGCCATCTTTACTATGCTGAGTGTTCTGGTACATAAATACAGTATGTCTCTACATTTATTTGGGTCTTCTTTGATTTCTATCATCAGGATTTTGTAACTTTTGGCAAACAGATCCTGTACATGGTTTGTTTAGATCTTACCTGAGTAATTTCCTTTGGCATGATTGTAAATGGTATTACATTTTAAATTTCGGTTTCTTTATGTTTACTATTAATACATAACAATGTGCTTGATTTCTTTGTGTTGCTCTTATATTTTGCAAATTGCTAAACTCATTTGTTAGTTCTAGAAGTTTTTTGTAGATTCCTTGAGATTTTCCATCTGTACAATCAAGTCATCTACAAATAGGGGTTGTTTTATTTCTTCCTTTCCAACCTGCATGCTTTTCATTTCTTCTTTCAGCCTTATTGCAGCTGTTGCAGCTTCTGAGGTGCTGCTGAATAAGGTGGTGAGAATAGACATTTTGCCTTGTTTCTGATTCTAGAAGGAAATCTTTCAATCTTTTACCACGATTAAATTTAAAATTTCAGTTTTGCTAAAGCTCTGTTACAGGAAGTCTCTTGAGAGATTAGGAAAGGGATATCTCTACATCTCACACACACGTCATACTTCCCAAACTGTGCTGTCACCCAGCTCTGTGCTCTTAGTCGGACACACTCTCTGGTATGTTCCATTGCTTTCCTCCAAGTTCTTTAGGTCAGAGTCTTCACACTAAGGATTGGACGATCAAGAAGTAGACAACTCTTGGCACATTCTGTTTCTGTAGCAGTGTAGAAAAAGAAAACAGTTTCTATCCAGACCTTTATCAGTCTTGCTGGAAATCTTCCCCACTGAGCATTGACATAGTCAAAGCAGAAGATAGGCTTCAGGTCCCAAACAGTTTTCCTAAATCCAGGGCTACAGCTTGGAGAACACTCAGAGATGGGAATCTGAACAGTACCAAGGAAAATGTTCTTAAGGGATTAAACAATACAGGGAAAGTAAAGAAGGCAACAGTAGGAGAGTGTGAATGTTCAACTATGTATAACTAAGGACTTCCCTGCTAGTCCAGTGGTTAGGACTCCACGCTCCCATGTATGCATGCATGATAAGTCAGTTCAGTTGTATTCCACTCTGTGCACCTCTATGGACTGTAGCCTGCCAGGCTCCTCTGTCCAAAGGATTCTGCAGGCAAAAATACTGGAGTGGGTTGTCATGCCCTCCTCCAGGGGATCTTACCAATGCAGAGTTCAATTCCTGGGCAGGGAAATAGATCCCACTTGCCACAACTAAGTGTTCACACTAAAGATCCCGTATGCTGCAACAAAGATCAAAATCCTGCATGCTGCAACTAAGACCCAGTTCCACCACATACATTTTTTTAAATATGTATATCCAACGTGTGTGTGTGAGAGAGAGAAAGAGAGATTTGGGACACAAGTATGGAGTTTATTCTTGACATACACTCAAGGGAACAGGGAAACTAGAAATAAAATAACATCAATCAGTGTTAACGGTAACTGAAGAACTTCACTTTAATTCATTCCAACTATTCTTAAGACAGAAACTCCCCCAGGAGAAGGTGTTTGAGAAGGAAACACCTGAGAAGGCGAGTGCCACATCTCCCACACTAAGGGAGCAGTCCTGGGGTTCCCTTTCTCCTCTCCAGTGGTGGCAGTGCCTATTCAACCAACAAGTAACTACACACTTGGGACTGTAGGATGCAGTGATTGACATAAGCCCCGAGAGGCAAAGAGTTCTGCAACATGGACCAGCAAGCAGCACAGTGGCTGAGCACTCATCTGGATCAGCCCTAGGGGTAGGAAAATCTGAGCACTAGAGAAGGGAAGAAAGGTACAAGCTCATATAATCAACTAACGAGAGCTAGTCCAGAATGTTGAATCCTAGTTTTAAGNTGATTGACATAAGCCCCGAGAGGCAAAGAGTTCTGCAACATGGACCAGCAAGCAGCATAATGGCTGAGCACTCATCTGGATCAGCCCTAGGGGTAGGAAAATCTGAGCACTAGAGAAGGGAAGAAAGGTACAAGCTCATATAATCAACTAATGAGAGCTAGTCCAGAATGTTGAATCCTAGTTTTAAGGATGAGGATGGAGGAGGATGGAGACCAGAACCCACCTTAGGTCATTTGAAATTGTTATTCAAAGCTAGAAACATGATTGGGGCTTACCAGATTGGGTATAACTGGGACTTACCAGGTTTAGTATAGCAGTATTCTGGCAGTGGCAGCAGCAGAAACCCAATTGTCTTCAGTTCAGTTCAGT
>SJYA01014360.1:0-10144 GCA_006410615.1 Neotragus moschatus
TGGTCATCTTCCCTCCTCCTGCCCTTCCTCCCCCTCTTCCCAGAGGGCAGCCGGTGTGAAAGGAAGAGCTCCCGGAACAGCAAGCCAGCCACCGAAGCCTCCCAACCTAGAGTTTCCATTCTAATGCAGCCTCCTGACCCGGCTGCTGAAGACCTTGTCATCACAGCGTGCGTTGAATCACACTGTTCTCACACGCGTCTCGGAACTCCTGACTTTATAAAGCAGGCAGAAGTGTCTGCTCAGTGCTGCCCAGCCTCAGTAAGTCTGCCTGTCTCGACGCTGACACTCCCTGAACAGCTGAGCGGCATAGACATGGAGAGGGTCTCTGCACAGCTCTTCCAATGGGCCCGGTGTGGCTGGGAGTCTCAGGTTGAAAGACAGCCCTCTCTCTTAGCCTGCAGCCTTGGAGGGACATTTGCCATCCCAATACCCCTTGTTAGGATCCTAAAAGCATCCTAAACAGAACTGGATTTGGATGGAGCAGTTTAAAATCCTGTAAAGAAGGCTGCCCTGCCATCTTGTGGTGAATACAAAGAAAGCCTCCCGTTCAACATTGACCCGGGAAACGGTCTTTTTCGTTTGAAAGGATGGTATCCAAACTTCAAAATGGAATGTTTCAGAGAACTGAACTAAGAGGGGGGCAAGGGTCTTGACCCTACCTCGCTCATCACTCAGGCGGTAAAAAAGTCTGCCTGCAATGCGGGAGACCGGGTTTGATTCCTGGGTGGGGAAGATCCCCTGGAGAAGGAAACGGCAACCCACTCCAGTATTCTTGCCTGGAGAATCCACGGACAGAGGAGCCTGGCGGGCTGCAGTCCGTGGGGTCGCAAGAGTCGGACACGACTTAGAGACTAAACTTCCACCACCACTTCCACCATCCCCGTGATACTCGCTGACACTGGAACCCTCAATTAAAATTCGCGAGAAATATTTCACTAATCAAATGTCTCAGCTCACACATTGTGAGTGCGCAGCTCAGTGTGTTTCGACAAATGCAAACAGAACCACCGCTGCCACTGCCACACACACAATTTTCTCTCACCCCCAAAATTTCCCTGACACCTCTTTGCCAAACCACCCCTCCTACCAGCCCTAACCACAGATCCGCTCTCTTTTCTATTTTGCCAGGTCTAGAGTTTTTGATAAACTGAATCGTGCAACATACGCTTTGCCCTCTGACTTCTCTCTTATCACCATGACTTTGAGATTCACCCAGTTGCGTGGACCAGTAGCGTGATCGCTCTCCTTGCTGAGTGGTGTTCCACTGTATGGATACTCCGCATGGTGCTCATTCATTCTTAACCTGGTGGGTGTCTAAGCAGGGTCAGTTTGTGGCAGTTATAAGTAAGTTGGTCTTAACATTTGTACACAAGACTTTTGTGTTTTTCGCTTCTCTTGAAGCGCCTAGGAGTAAACTCAAGGGGTTATATTGCTGTGAGGATGTAACATATAAGAAGCTGCCGAATCTTGCTACAGCTGATTAATAGCATCTTATACCCCAACCCGCAATGTATGGCCTGCCACTCCGTGCGTGATGCCAAGTCACTTTAGTCCTGTCTGACTCTGCAACCCCATGGACTGTAGCTGGATGGGCTCCTCTGTCCCTGGGATTCTCCAGGCAAGACTACTGGAGTGGGTTGTCATTTCCTTCTCCAGGGGACTCTCTTTAGCCAGGGTCACCCATGCAAACAAGAGGCGTCTCATTTTAGCTGATGGAGCAGTTGAGCTGGATGTCTTACGAGGCTTCAAAGTGTGTTGTCCTGGTTACTAATGACAAGCATCACTCCTATGAAATAAAATTCATATTTTATTTTTCAATAAATAACATTTGACAATGAAGACTTTTCATATTTCAAGATAAGAAGAATTTAAGCATAAAAATTCCACTCTCCCTTTTGACCTCCTCACTCCCTCTACCGTGCATTGCCTATGTGCACTTTGCATAGACCAGACCTCCCATCGCGCCACAGAAATACCTGCTCAGACACAAAGAGGAACATTCTCCCAGCATCAACAAGACAACTCCTTGAAACACAGCATCCCTCCTTGATCTCGTAAGGGTCCCATGACCCATCACAAAGGCGCTTAGATCTGGATTGTGTTAACTGTGAATAATACATTATTTGATATACAACCCTCTGTCTCAAAAAAAAAAAAAAAAAAAGCGTATAAACTTGTGTCTTGACTTCTAACAGGTAGAATGGTTCTCAGAGTTTTCTGAGATGCTCTTCCCAGGTTACAATTCTCAAATTCGGCTTGAATAAAGTTTTCCAATTCTTTCTTAGATCAACTGATTAATTTTTGAGGACACACTGCAAAAGCACAGAGCGCGTGTGCAGGTACAGACGTGCAGATAAACACCTGGCCGAGATTTAAAGCATCTCCCAGCGGACTTCCGGGGTGTGTTCCTGCGCGGCTCCTGACTCTGTTTTCCACTGTTCTGCAAATTCCAGCCCCTCGCTCCACCCAAGCACTCGCTGGGGACCTTCCTCGTACCCTCAGGCCATCCCGCGTGCTCTCTTCTCGCAGGGAACGCAGAACTACGCCACCTGCTGTCCAAGGTCTGGAAGCAGTTCTTTTCGTCGTTTTGCCCAGTTTTCTAGTTTTTGAGAGTAGCTGCTAAGTCGCTTCAGTCGTGTCCGACTCTGTGCGACCCCATAGACGGCAGCCTACCAGGCTCCTCCATCCATGGGATTTTCCAGGCAAGAGTACTGGAGTGGGGTGTAGAAGGCACACCTATTCCCAGATAATCCACCAAATGATAAAAGTAAAAATTCCCAGGGAACCTTTTGTGTTCAGTGAAAACCATGGTATATTAGCACCCTGCAGCTGCTGTGATAGGTTGCCACAGTGTGTGGTTTCAAATGAGGGAAAGCCATCCTCTCACAGTTCTTGGAACCAAGGAATTAGTAGGGCCACATTCCCCAGAGGCCTTAGAAGAAAATCCTTTATTTTGCCGCAAGCTTCAGCGGAGGGGGAGGGGGGTGCGAACACTCCCCAGACTTGTACCTGCATCCAATGGGGAAAGCCTTGAAAACCAAATTCCAGTCTAGTCCTCTGATTTGAAACTGTGGAAATTGATGCCCCCTTCCCCTCCTCCAACAACAACAAAAAAAAAAGAAGAAGAAGAAGAAAGAGGCTGAGTGCTGAAGAACTGATGCTTTCTAACTGTGGTGCTAGGGAAGACTCTTGAGAGTCCTTTAGCAGCAAGGAGATCAAACCAGTCAATCATAAAGGAAATCAACCCTGAATATTCATTGGAAGGACTGATGCTGAAGCTCCAATACTTTGGCCACATGATGCAAAGAACTGACTCATTGGAAAAGCCTTTGATGCTGGGAAAGATGGAAGGTGGGAGGAGAAGGGGACGACAGAGGGTGAGAGGGTTGGATGGCATCACCGACTCAATGGACATGAGTTTGGGAAAACTCCAAGAGGTAGGGAAGGACAGGGCAGCCTGGTGTGCTGCAGTCCATGAGATCACAAAGAGTCATACGCGACTCAGCAACTGAACAAAAAGGAAAGCTGAATGAGATGTGTCCGCTCAGGAAGCAGATGAAATATATAGAGCCCCAGACTCTGAGGTGGACTACGAGCAGGGAATCTGAATTTTCCAAAATCAAAGATGGTTCTGATGCAGGCGACCCATGGACCACACTGAGAAAGGGCATTCCAAGGACCCTCGCCTGAGTAGTAAAATACACATGAATGTCCACAAGCCAAAAGCAGTGTCAGAGTGGAAAGTGGACTAACCCTGGAATCTCAGCTCCAGTTCTCCTAGTTTCTGCTATATTTGTTAGACTCAAACAGCCAGGACTCTTGCAACATTGTCACCAGATGTTTTTGTAAGATGGATCCTCTTCTCTAAAGCTGGATCTCCAGCAAGCTAATCGTAATGGAAAGTCACTGACAGCGTCTGAGGCTCTCTGAACCTGTGAATTCACCAAGGAATAAGGAAGCCCTAGAATCAAAGTTCTCTTGGACTCTCCTAATGTAAGTTTCCATTTTTAGGCTAAAAGTTTTTCCTAAAGATGAACATGGTGATACCTTCCCCACTGATGAAATTCTAAAATTGCCCCCAAAACATGCCCTGCTCGAGATTTTACAGCAAATCCTTTCATATTTTTTTTCTAATGGCTTTAAAAAGAGGACATAAATGAAATGCACAATATACTTAATTTAGTAACTTGAAACCATTTCAGTCTCCCATGGATCAACTGGAAACAGGGGAAATTTTTTTTAAGTGGTCTGTAATGATATTTTAAAAGGCTAGAGAATAACAACTACACAAACATTTGCTTGACTGACATTTTAGCTAAAGATCAGCTGGAAAATGATTTTTGTCTGTGTTCTCAGAGAAAAGCTACCAGTCAATTCAATCAATTCAAATGNAACCATTTCAGTCTCCCATGGATCAACTGGAAACAGGGGAAATTTTTTTTAAGTGGTCTGTAATGATATTTTAAAAGGCTAGAGAATAACAACTACACAAACATTTGCTTGACTGACATTTTAGCTAAAGATCAGCTGGAAAATGATTTTTGTCTGTGTTCTCAGAGAAAAGCTACCAGTCAATTCAATCAATTCAAATGAATTCAAAAGTCAAACTGGTTAGAAGAAAACCCCTAGTGACTCATAAAGTTTCCACTTGAACAGGCAAAATATTACAAAACGCAAAGACATTTATGTTACAGGACTTACCATGCAATGCCATAAGAGCTCTTTCTTTTATCCATTGAAGGAAATGAAAAGTATGTGAAAAATCGAGCTTGGACCCTTGTCAGCTACATTAGAAATATAAACTACTTGCTGACAAGGGCTAAGCTTTATTCATCACAGTGTGCATCGTATAGCAGGGGCTGAATAAATATTTGAATAGCTCCATAGGAATAGACTTATGTTTTTCTGGAATAGAATAGAAAGATCTTGAGCTTTTAATAAAAGTGTTTTATTATTATTACAAAATAAATAATGTAAAAACCCCCATAAATTTTGGAAATGAGTTGCTGAGTGAAATTTATTATTTCTTTCTGCTGAATTCTCTAACTCTTAACCTGAAAAAGTTAAATAGCAATAAATTTCCTTATTCCTTCATGTGTCTGCACACTAGATTTCGTTTACCCATGAGACTCAGTCAATTTAAATAAAATAGCATTGCTTTTCAAAAGTGAGCAATTACTTCAGGGAAAACTTGGATAAAATATTTCATGTAACTCAAAAACATTTCAATAACCACCTCCAGATACTCAGTTTTTTAGAAATCTTCTATTCTATTCCATCCTTCATGGTTCCTTCTATTACCCATTCAGTCCATAGGTGGCATGCCAGTCAGTAATCACAAATGTACCCTGTACACTCCTGAGTAGGAAACGAGATCTGAAATGAATATTTCACCCTTTCACTGTGAAGATTTGTCTGTGTCTTCAGGTGTCTCTTTAGAAAGTCTAGGGGAAAAATGGTAAGTGTGAATGGAATGCAAAATGGAAAATACTCTTAGCGATTTTAAATGCGAATAAAAACATCAGACTGGCAGCAGGGGTCAAGCTGCAGGGGGCAGAGTGAAGCTGGGTGGGTGTGATGATGGCCACAGAAGCAGCAGCCCAGGAAAGCCATTTCCTCCAAGCTGTAGTTCTCCACGACTTCCAGGAGCAGGTAGGTCCAGCCTATTATCTGGGATCCTTGCCTGGCCTCCCTGGTAGCTCAGTTGGTAAAGAATCTGCCTGCAATGTGGGAGACCCCAGTTTGATTGCTGGGTCGGGAAGATCTGCTAGAGAAGGGATTCTTGGGCTTCCCTTGTGACTCAGTTGGTAGAGAATCTGCCTGCAGACCCCAGTTCAATACCTGGGTTGGGAAGATCCCCTGGAGAAGGGAAAGACTACCCACTCTAGTATTCTGGCCTGGAGAATTCCACAGACTACAGTCCATGGGGTCGCAAAGAGTTGGACACACACACCTGAGTGACTTTTACTTCACTTCACTTGCCTGACTGTTTCCATGGGTANCTGGGTTGGGAAGATCCCCTGGAGAAGGGAAAGACTACCCACTCTAGTATTCTGGCCTGGAGAATTCCACAGACTACAGTCCATGGGGTCGCAAAGAGTTGGACACACACACCTGAGTGACTTTTACTTCACTTCACTTGCCTGACTGTTTCCATGGGTAGAATCCCCCCTCCCTTTCAACTCCCAGGGGCGGTTACACAAAGCTGGCAAGTGGATCTGGAAGCTTGATATTCACTGAGGCTGCACCTTGCAAGTGCAAGCGAGTTCCAACGAATTAGATCTCTAAGTAAACAGACATTGGAAGCAGGGCTGGAAGTAAAAGTGCTAGTTGCTCAGCCGGCTCCGACTCTTTGCAGCCCCACGGACACAGCTCAGCAGGCTCCTCTATCCACGAAATCTCCTGGCAAGAACACTGGAATGAGTTGCCATTTCCTTCTCCAGGGGCTCTTCCTGATCCAAGGATCAAACCCAGGTCTCCCACATTGTAGGCAAATTCTTTACCAGCTGAGCCACCAAGGGAGCCCCGACAATACAGGAGCAGGTATTCCCTTCTCCAGGGGATTTTCCCAACCTGGGCATTGAACCCAGGTCTCCCACATTCCATGAAGATTCTTTACCTAAACAAAACTACAAAGCAGTGCTAAATAACACTTGAGTCAAGAGACCTGTCGAGATTTCCCAACACCTGAGGATTATGTTTGTAAAAACGAATTACCTTATTGGCAGAATATGTCAGAAGCTATTAGCAGAGATTTACAACTGGAAACATGACTGAAGGAAGGTGTTTCCCTTGTATTTGGGAAGCAGAAAGCCAGAAGGAACATCTCTTCTACTCTAGTCACAAGAAAAAGCTAGGTAACTTCAAAGCCATAATTGAATCCCAAGAGAGAGCTAAGGTGCTGACCCAGGAATCAAACCCAGGTCTCCTGTATTACAGGCAGATTCTTCACCATCTGAGCCACCAGGGAAGCCCAAGGTCATAGAGAAAATGTGTGCTGGGCCTTAGCTGCTCAGCTGTGTCCGACTCTTTGTGACCCCAAGGACTGTATGTAGCCCACCAGACTCCTCTGTCCATGGGGATTCTCCAGGCGAGTATACTAGAGTGGGTTTCCAAGATCTCCTCCAGGGGATCTTCCCATCCCAAGGATCAAACTCAGGTCTCCTGCATTTCAGGTGGATTCTTCACTGTCTGAGCCACCAGGAAAGCCCAAGAATACTGGAGTGGATAGACTATCCCTTCTCCAGCGGAACTTCTCGACCCCAAAATCAAACCAGGATCTCCTGAACTGCAGCAGATTTTTAACCAGCTGAGCTTCCAGGGGAGCACAGAGCAAATAAGTGACCTTAAATATAGAGAAGAGAGAACCATCCAAGGAAAGAGGCGGTGGGCCCTGGCTCACCCGCAGCAGAGCAGGAAGAGACAGTGGACACTGAGAACTGAGCAAAACATTGTAAAGAATTCCCAGAGGCCTTCATGGGCAAGCCAGAGAGCACCGAACGTCCGGAAGCCAGAGACGCCAGAGGAGGTCACGCCCTGTGGCTGGCTGCTCCCAAAAAGACGGGACAGAAAATGCCACAGGCTCCGCTGCAGCCTGAGAACGGGATGGTTTGCTGGTACAGAAAAGGCCCAAGACGAGCAGACTCCTTCCCTATGAAAGTCAATCTTTAAGCCACTAGCAGAACCCACAGGCCGGAAGAACTGAGGTGCATGAGGCTGGTGTACATGGAGGAGGCAGGAAGTGATGCTCGACCCCGAGGGGCCCCAGCGCGTCCCAGCTCAGTCGTCTGCAGGCACACACCTGCCTTCTCGGTCAGCTTCCTCTGACCCGTCTCTCTTCCCTGTAGCAGCACGTACTGTCCCCGTCCTCCTAGAGGCCCTCGCCCCACCCTGATGTTACCTGCAGCGTGGCAAGAGGGTCCCACGCACTGGCCAAGCCCCCGTCCTGAGACCCCTCTCTAGCCCCAGAGGTCAGCTGGCTCCTGCGGGGGGCACCAGGGTCATGAGCCCCCTACCCCCCCACGCTCCCAGCAGCAACCAACCCTCGACTGATGCAAGACGGAAGCTGGTAGTAACTGCCCCAGCGCCTGCCCTCCTGGGTGAGCCCATCCAGGGCTGGGCACAGGCCCCCAAGGCCCGCACCCACCTCCAGCAGACGGGCAGTGTGCTTTCAGTCGGGCAGTCCTGAGGGTCGGATGCCCATCCTGTGACACTGCGGGCTGCTGCCCAGCACCCTGCTCCCCACTCACGGGGCGAGAGTGGGATTCCCTCCAAAGGGGGACGTCACTGTTGCTACTGACATCCCCAAAGCCACTGTCTCCTGGGACTTGACCTTCACAACAGTTATCGTGAGTTATTATCATCACCTCCTGTATTGAAAGAGGGGAACTGGAGGACGTGAAGACCCTGACACAGGGCACCCTTCTACTTGGCCTCCCTGGCCTCCCCAGGGCAGAGATGGAACGTTACCTGGAGTAGCCCCTGTTCGGGGATAGGAGGGTCCCATCGAATCCTGGGGGCTCCCCTTTGCAATATTCTGGACAAGCTGCTAGAGAAAGTTAACTGAGCTCCAGAAGTCAGGGTTCTGAACAAGCCAAAGAAACGTAAGAGCGTGTGATTTAGACAAGGGGAAATGAAAAGTCGTGCCCTAAACTTCGCAGGTCAAAAGGAAACACAGTAGCCGAATAGGCATTTTCCAATGTGAAGGGCAACCTTCTCAGGAAGCATAAGCTAATGGTTACATTTCTGAAACAGATAGTAAATGTCCAGCCACTTTACAGGGATGTGAACCAGTTTTATTTGCGTATAAATTCCTTGAGATTTGAAAAATTAAATAGGTCAGTTTCACTTTATTACCTGAAGAGAATGTCACCACTGTTTTCTCATTTCTGCCAAGAACTCTAAGTTCAGTATGTTTTGAAAGTGTAGGAAAATGTCTAGCAAAGCATTGTCTGGAGAGAGAGAAAACCTGAATTACTTTCAATGAACTGAGAGGATTTGAAATGAAGAATACAGTGAAGCAGATAATTACCTTGAAATAGATTTTAAATATGCAATTGCTTATATGAGTGCTTGAATTTCAGAAAGTCTAACATAAATTCTTAAAAGAGCAGGGGAAAAGAAATCAAGATAAAACTTAGGTTAAAAAATAATTTTCTTAGCTAGAAATGAACTAGTGTGAATTTTAGCTAGTGTGAATTCACAAGTTAAAAGTCACATCCACTGTGTACACCATTTTGAACAGAGGGTCTAGGTTTGAGCCCCGGAACCCAGCCCTGCAGTAAAAATGCCTTCCCCACCCTTCGGCTCTGCAATAGGGAGGGACAAATCTGCTTCCACATGAGATTTCTCTTCTGCTTTAATCTTTGTATTCTGTTTCTTTTGCTTTGCTTTAAGAATGTTAAGGACTTCCCTGGGGGTCTGGTGGTTAAGGCTTTGTGCCCCCAAACCAGGAGGCACAGGTTTGGTCCCTGGTTGGGGAGGTAAGACCCCACATGACTGTGCAATGGCCAGAAACAAATAAAACAGACATTAAAAAAAAATGTCTTGTAAAGCCTGAAATGTACAGGAGAGCCAATTCTCAGGATCTGACCTTTAAGGTTAATACCTCATTCATACAGAGACAAAAAGTTGCAGAGCAGAGGACGGCATTTGTCTNTAAGACCCCACATGACTGTGCAATGGCCAGAAACAAATAAAACAGACATTAAAAAAAAATGTCTTGTAAAGCCTGAAATGTACAGGAGAGCCAATTCTCAGGATCTGACCTTTAAGGTTAATACCTCATTCATACAGAGACAAAAAGTTGCAGAGCAGAGGACGGCATTTGTCTCGTTAAAGGTTTACAGGAACATGTGACCTGACCTGCAAGAACAAAGGATTCCCTCACCAAGAAGTTGACAACAAACTGTCACGCTCTGACCTTATGGTGTCTTTAAAATAATGCTTGCTGACAGAAGTCCCCCACAGTCCACTAACTGGGACTCTGAGCTTTCACTGCCGCCAGCCAGGTTCAGTCCCTGGTTGGGGAACTAGGATCCATCCAGCAAGCCTCATGGCACAGGCAAAAAGAAAAAAAAAAAAAATAGAAAACTATTTTGCTGAAATTCTTTGAAGAGTTCAGGATTTAGGGGAGGCATCAGCC
>SJYA01014361.1:0-10470 GCA_006410615.1 Neotragus moschatus
CGCTTACTCCTTGGAAGAAAAGTTATGAGCACCTAGATAGCATATTCAAAAGCAGAGACATTACTTTGCTGACTAAGTTCTGTCTAGTCAAAGCTATGGTTTTTCCAGTAATCATGTATGGGTGTGAGAGTTGGACCATGAAGAAGGCTGAGCACTGAAGAATTGATGCTTTTAAATTGTGGTGTTAGCGAAGACTCTTGAGAGTCACTTGGATTTCAAGGAGATCCAACCAGTCCATTCTGAAGGAGACCAGTCCTGGGATTTCTTTGGAAGGAATGATGCTAAAGCTGAAACTCCAGTACTTTGGCAACCTCATGCGAAGTGTTGACTCATTGGAAAAGACTCTGATGCTGGGAAGGATTGGGGTCAGGAGGAGAAGGGGATGATAGAGGATGAGATAGCTGGATGGCATCATTGACTCGATGAGTGTGGGTCCAGGTGAACAACGGGAGTTGGTGATGGATAGGGAGGCCTGGCGGGCTGCGATTCATGGGGTCGCAAAGAGTCAGACATGACTGAGCAACTGAAGTGAACTGAATCATAAGTAAGTGCTGAGTTTTGGGGGATAGGAATTAGCTCTTCTCTAAATGATGGATAGAACTCTCCTGTGAAGCCATCTGGTCCTGGGCTTTTGTTTTTTGGGTGATTTTTGATCATAGCTTCAATTTCAGTGCTTATAATTGTTTTGTTTATAATTTCTATTTCTTCCTAGTTCAGTCTTGGAAGACTGAACTTTTCAAAGAATCTGTCTATTTCTTCCAGGTTATCTACTTTATTGCCATATTTTTGTTCATAATAGTCCCTTATAATCCTTAGTATTTCTGCATTGTCTGTTGTTACCTCTCCTTTATCATTTCTAATTTTGTTGATTTGATTTTTCTCTTTTTTTCTTGATGAGTCTGGCTAAAGTGCTGTCAAATTTGTTTATGTACTTAAAGAAACAGCTTTTAGTTTTATTAATCTTTACTATTATTTCTTTCATTTATTTATGCTCAGACCTTTATGATTTCTTTTCTTTTACTAGCTTGGGGGTTTTTGCTCTTCTTTTCCAGTTGTTTTAGGTGTAAAGTTAGATTGTCTATTTCTTGCCTTTACTCTTGTTGAGGTAGGATGATATTGCTATGAACTTCCCTGTTAGAATTATTTTTGCTGTATTGCATGGGTTTTGAGTTGTCATCTTTTCATTATAATTTGTTTCTAGAAATCTTTTGATTTCATTTTTTATTTCTTCAGTAGCCTGTTTTTTTTTTTATTTACAAGTGTGTTGCTTAATCTCCACATGTTTTTGTTTCTTATGCTTTTTTTCTTGTAATTGATAACTAGTTTCTTACCATTATGGTAAGAAAAAAATGCTTGATACTATTTAAAGTTTTTAAAATTTACTGTGGTGTGATTTGTGCCCCAAGATATGGTCTATCCTGGAGAATGTTCCGTGTGCACTTGAGAAGAAGGTGTATTCTGCATTTGGATGGAATGTCCTGAAGATATCAATGAGATCCATCTCATTTTATGTATCATTTAAGACTTGTGTTCCCTTATAAATTTTCTATTTTGATGACCTGTCCATTGGTGTGAGTGAAGTATTAAAATCTCCTATTATTATTGTGTTACAGTTGGTTTCTCCTTTTTATGTCTGTTAGTGTTTGTCTTATGTATTGGGGTGTTCCTATTTTGGGTGCATAGATTTTTACAATTGTTATGCCTTCCTCTTGGATTGATCACTTGATCATTATGTAGTGTCCTTCCTTATCTCTTACAATTTCTAAGGTCTATTTTGTCTTATATGAGGATTGCTACTCCAGTTTTCTTTTGCTTCCCATTTTCATGGAATATATTTTTCCATCCTCTCACTTTCAGTCTGTATGTGTCTTAAAGCCTGAAGTAGGTTTCTTGTAGACAGCATAGATATGGGGCTTGTTTTTGTATCCATTCAGCCAGTCTGTGTCTTTTGGTTGGAGCATTTAATCCATTTATATTTAAAGTAATTATTGATATATATATGTTTGTATTGCCATTTTCTAATTGTTTGGGGTTGATTTTGTAGATCTTTTTTCTTCTGTTGTATTTCTTAACTATATAAGTCCCTATAACATTTGTTGTAAAGCTGGTTTGGTGGTATTGAATTCTCTTAAGTTTTGCATGTCTGAAAAGCTTGTTATTTCTCCATCAATTTTGAATGAGATCCTTGCTGAGTACAGTAATCTTCGTTGTAGATTTTTCCCTTTTGGTACTTTAAATATATCCTGCCATTCCCTTCTGGCCTGTAGAGTTTGTGCTGAAAGATCAGCTATTAAGTGTTTGCAGTTTCCCTTGTATGTTACTTGTTGTTTCTCCCTTCTTCTTTTAATATTTTTTCTTTGTGTTTAGTCTTTGTTAGTTTGATTAGTATGTGTCTTGGTGTGTTTCTCCTTGGGTTTATCCTCTGTGCGACTCTGTGTGCCTCTTGGACTTGATTGATTCTTTTCTTTTCCATGTTGGAGAAGTTTTCAACTAAATTTTCAAAAATATTCCCATACCCTTTCTTTTTCTCTTCTTCTTATTGGACACCTATAATTCAAATGTTGGTGCTTTTCATATTGTCCCAGATGTCTCTGAGACTGTCCTCAGCCCTTTTCTTTCTTTTTACTTTATTCTAATCTTTGGAATTTACTTCCACCATTTTATCTTCCAGCTCACTGATTCATTCTGTGTCCAATATTCTGCTATTAAGTCCTTTTAGAGTATTTCTAATTTCAGTAATTGTGTTGTTTGTCTCTGTATTATTATTCTTTATTTCTCCTAGGTCTTTGTTAATTGATTTTTTGTATTTTCTCCATTTTGTTTTCAAGGTTTTAAATAATCTTTACTATCATTATTCTGAATTATTTCCCAGGTAGTTTTCCTATTTACTCTTCATTTATTTGGACTTGTGTGTTTCTAGTTTGTTCCTTCTTTTGTGCAATATTTCTCTGCCTGCGAGATGAGGAGGGGTGGTTGGGGCCATGCCTCCATTTTGTCAATAATGCCTAACATGGCTCCCGACAATATACATATACATCCAAAGCCAAAATCAAAACAGTCCGACAAATATTAAGTACACTAGATTGACTCAGTGAACAAAGGAAACCAAAAATTATATCTACCACAACAAAACCAATTAAAGCACAAACTGGAAAACAAAACTAAAGCAAGGTACCAATTTGGCAATAAAGCACTGAAAATAAAACCAACAAATATGTTGAGAGTAAAGAAGAGAAAGTAAACAAAGAAAGAATAGATATACAAAGTTAAATAGATGTATATAAAGATTTATATATGTTAAAGATTAAATGCAAGAGGAAAAGACCAGTAGGAAAATAAAAAAAAGGAATAAATGTATAAAAAGTAATAATGATTTAAAAATTAAAATTAAAGTAAGAGGGAAAAAAAAAAAAAAAGAAGGAAAACTCCACAGAACTGCAAAAGCCCAAAGTAGAGGCAGAGATTTGTGACAACAGTAAAAAATGTGACTGAGGAAAATGAAAAGAAAATGCAAAAGCTTAATTGGAGTTCTTAGTGCCAATAAAATCAGCAACTACAACAGAGGGGGAGGAAAAGGAGAAAAAAATCCAAAAGAATCTACAGAACAAGTCAAAAAATAAGAATAATAAATGTTTTTCATGAATCACTGCTGTTAGAGTCCTTTCCTGCACTGGAAATCACAGTCTGCCTTATCTCTCTAGGATGCCCTCCAACACTGTACTGATCTCTGGTCCTGCTGTGGGGGCTGCTCAGATTCTAAGCTGGTCCTACTCCTGTGTGTTCTTGCCTCCAATGTCCACAGCTATCAGAACTAGTGCATTTTCTTTTGTGGGAGCTCTCAATGGCCTTTTATATATTCCATAGGCACAGAGTCTTCCTAGTTGATCGTGTGGATTTAATCTGCAGCTTGTACAGCTGGTGGGAAGGTTTTGGGTCTTCTTCCTTAGCCATGCTGCCCCTGGGTTTCAATTATGGTTTTATTTCCACCTCTACATGTGGGTCGTCCACTGGAGTTTAGCTCCTGAGACTGGAGAGCTTGGGTTTAGCCCTTATGAGGGCCAGGTGTGGAGGTGGTGCAGCTTCTTGGATTGCAAGGGTTTTGGAAGCACCAGGTTCACTGCTAGGACAACAGGAAATATAGTGCTCTAGAAGGCTATGGCAACCAATAGTGGCCAATACACTCCAATATTCTTGCCTGGAGAATACCCTCTCTGACAGAGAAGCCTGACAGAATCTAAGTGACCCTGCACGCATAAACACAAGACTTTTTTTTTTTTTTTTTTTTTCCTCTTTTGTGGCCTGTGGCAGCCCTGTCCCAGTGAGAACTGAGCATGAAGATGGTGTAGTTGCTTGGCTTGCAGGGACCCTGGTGGTGCCGATTGTTCAGGTTAACAAACTGCTTCCATGGCAGGAGTTATGGCCCTATCAGCATTTTTGTTTGTTTGTTTGCTTGTTTTTTTTGTTTTTTTTGAGCCTCTTGTACCTGGCGATCAGAAGTCCTTGTTGGCCAGTGTTTCTCTGTAGCTCTGCCCATTCAGGCACTTCGAGGGTTCTCTTGTCTGGGATTCTTTTTGTTGTTTGGTGCCTCAGGCACATAGAGGGGCCCCCTGACTGGGGTCCTACTCTGTATATTGTTGTGTCAGGCACTTAAATGGACACACTGGGTGGGGTCCTACTCTGTAATTCAGTGTGTCAGGCGTTTGATGGGCCAGTCTCTCTATTGTTCAGTTGCTGGTGCTGGCTTGTGGGGAAAGAGAGGCTGTCATGATGGCTCTGTTCCCTACACGTGACTCAGCAGTATTGCCTTGCTTCCATGGCTGCCTGGTTTTCCTCCATCAGCATTTCCCACCACAATCTCCTCCCTCACATCCTCTCAATCTATCTCTCTGCAGCCAACAACAGCCCTCACACTGGGATTGGTCCACAATCACTAAAGTCCAGCTCCCAGCCACTGCCCCTTCCAGGGGACCGGCATTCCTGGATAGCATATATATGGCTGCGGCAAGTACTATCTGATTCTCATTCCACTTAGGCTGCCACAGATCAGCCGTTTCACTCTCAGCCTTAAATGTTTCTCCTCTGACTCAGACAATTGCCCCACTATGGGGATCAGACCCCTGCTTCAATTCCCCCACCCACCAAGGGCAGGTCCAATCCTACTTATACTCCTGTTCTTCCCCCTAGTTTCTTCATCCTACCGAGTTTTGCATGGTTCTATATATTCTTTTCCACTGGTCAGATCCACCTGTCTGCTCTCAGCTGGTGTTCTGCGTGCACTTCTGTGTCTCAAGGTGTATTCCTGATGTACCTGTATAGAGAGATGTATTCTACTTCCATCTACTCCTCTGCCATCTTCTGGTTTTCTCCATTTCTAACCTTACTGTCTTAACACATTACAACTGAGTACAGAAGCAATCAATGAATAGAACATTACCTTCATGATGTGATTTGGGCGTTTTGAAGGAAATAATCCTAGCAGTGGTGTGTAAGTGAATATAGTGTTGAATGGGAAAAGATTATCTATGTAGTATTTTCACATCTAAATTTCTCTTCTTCAATCAGATGACTAGGTAGCTAGTAGCAGAAATCCATTGCAATTCAGAAGATCTATCATGAATAAAACACAAAAGAAAGTAGAAAACTGAAACAAAAGCTCTTCAAAATAACAGCATATTAGGATTATACGTGAAATTCTAAATTTACCAACAGCTATGTGGAGATCAAGGGCCAACAGAATAAATCTATATTATAGGGTTTTTTTTTAATTGGAATTTCCTTGATTCTGGTTTTAGAAAAGGCAGAGGAACTAGAGATCAAATGGCCAACATCCCCTAAATTATTGAAAAAGCAAGAGAGTTCCAGAAATGCATCTATTTCAGCTTTATTGATTATGACAAAGCCTTTGTTATTTTCCACAATAAACTGTGGAAAATTCTGAAAAAGATGGGAATACCAGACCACTTCACCCACCTCTTGAGAAACCTATGCAGGTCAGGAAGCAACAGTTAGAACTGGACATGGAACAACAGACTGGCTCCAAATAGGAAAGGGAGTACATCAAGGTTGAATATTGTCACCCTGCTTATTTAACTTATATGCAGAGTACATCATGAGAAACCCTGGGCTGAAAGTAGCACAAGCTGGAATCAAGATTGCTGGAAGAAATATCAATAATCTCAGATATGCAGATGACACCACCCTTATGGCAGAAAGTGAAAAGGAACTAAAAAGCCTCTTGATGAAACTGCAATAGGAGAGTGGAAAAGTTGGCTTAAAGCTCAACATTCAGAACACTAAGATCATGGCATCTGGTCCCATCATTTGATGGGAAATTGATGGGGAATCAGTGGAAACAGTGTCAGACTTTATTTTGGCGGGGTCCAAAATCACTGCAGGTCATGATTGAAGCCATGAAATTAAAAGACTCTTACTCCTTGGAAGGAAAGTTATTACCAACCTAGACAGCATAGTAAAAAGCAGAGATATTACTTTGCCAACAAAGGTCCGTCTAGTCAAGGCTATGGATTTTCCAGTGGTCATGTACGGGTGTGAGAGTTAGACTGTGAAGAAAGCTGAGCGCTGAAGGATTGATGCTTTTGAATTGTGGTGTTGGCGAAGACTCTTGAGAGTCCCTTGGACTGCAAGAAGATCCAACCAGTTCATTCTGAAAGAGATTAGCCCTGGGATTTCTTTGGAAGGAATGATGCTGAAGCTGAAGCTCCAATACTTTGGCCACCTCATTCGAAAAGTTGACTCACTGGGAAAGACCCTGATGCTGGGAGGGATTGGGGGCAAGAGGAGAAGTGGACAACGGAGGATGAGATAGATGAATGGCATCACCAACTCGACGCACATGAGTTTGGGTGAACTGCAGGAGCTGATGATGGACAGGGAAGCCTGGCGTGCTGTGATTAATGGGGTTGCAAAGAATCGGACAAGACTGAGCAACTGAACTGAACCGAACATGTTACAAAGAATCATTTACAGAAGAAACACAGTGAATAATTAAAATAAATAAGAATATAAAAGATGAAAATTATAGAAAAAATGGAAAACATATTTAGTTACTTATAGAAAATTGTAGGAATCATTGAATTATAATTACATTAAATTTGGGAAATCATGCATATTATAAAAGAATGATCAAGCTTTAAATGCAAAGTGGCACGACTAAAAGAGAGCAAACTAGGGAAGCATAAATATATTGCTAATGTAAACTATCCTTCTGTGTACCTTAAACCCATCACTGGAAAATATTTCTTTGACCTTGACCTAATTATGTAGTTCAACTCCAACTCTTGAAGGTACCCCTTGTGATGGACCATAAGCCTGGTCTCAGTGTAGACAAGGAACCCACCATAAATTTGCATCTTTCTCCCAGGACCCTTTTGTTTCTTTTGTCTTCCTAATAATTCAACTAGTATTTTAATTCATGATAATTTTTAAATGTATTGTCTTTATGAAATCAAATAAAATTATATTAAATTATATTTTACCTTCAATGAAAACCATTTTTAGAATTGTAAGCAAGAAATGCTGTGGTATTGGAAGCATAATGCTTTCTTCCCAATCCAGTTTATTCTTGTAAATAGCATAAGTTATATGTCAAAATAATAAACCATATAATTATAAATAGAAAAAGGCACTAGAGACTTGGAAAACTGTCACTAACTTGCTATATAACATGCAAAATCCACCAATATTTCTGGTCATTAATTACCCTAGTTTTTAATTAATGATATAAACTAGATTATCTCAGTGTTGCATGCTATGTGTATGAGTTCAGGTGAATTTGTCTCCCACTGATTATCTTCAGTATCTAAAAATTATCTTTTCTTTTGAGCTTCATTAAATATATTCAAATACTACAAAATGAGTAGATATAGATTTTTAGTAGAGAAGGCTCATAGAAATACCAGTGACTAAGTATCATAAATGCTTCTGCTTCTAGTAAGTACATATTACAGAGCAGATGTACAAATTTATCTTTGTATAATCTTTTAAAATATAGAAATTTAAGTACATAATAATCACTATTCACTAAGCTTTAAATTGCAAAGTTAAAGGCAGTCATTTTTTTCTCCAATACTATTAAAAGCCCACATCTGGATTTTAAATACTCTTTTTCCCTGAAAGCCCAAAGCTATAATTCATTACAATAATATTGCACCTGTGAAAGATGCATATGAATTATAAAAGCATATCATTCATAACTCTTTATCACTCCATAGTTTTCATTGACAGCATGATCTTATCTGATAAATAGAGAATGATAGTGAAATGGATATAAGCATTGGGGGAAAAAAACACAGTGTTCTTAAAACAAGTATTAATAACTACTTAGCCATTCCAATCTACTATTGGGTGGGCATATAAAAGTAAACCAAAGTCCCTAAATTCAAGTTCATTTTATAGTTGGTTAGAGAAACAAGCAAACCAACACTGGTTTCTTTTATCTACTTTTTGATTATAGGTTTTGTGCTTTTGGATTTCCAAATGTGTGAAAATAACTCTGCTTTATTTAACTGTTACTAAGATTTAAAAAAAAAATTTACAAAGGCATTCAAAGATGTCAGTGTTAAAGCAAATGGTAATATCTGCCACTTATTTAGTATTTATGATAGTACAGAAAGATTAGGGTTATACCTATATATATATACACATATATACACATTGTATTATTTTATTCTTACAACTGTATAAGTTTTGTAGTAACAATGGGTAAACAGAGGATATGAAAAAATATTCAACTTGTCTAAGAATACAATAAAAGTAAGCTGTAGTTACAATTTGAATTCTGATCTTATTTTGCCTGCCAAGTTGTTGACCTTATACTATATCATGTGTCCATATATTCTTTATGTTTAATTAACAGAAAATTACATATAATATACTGGAAAAGACCCTGATTCTGAGAAACATTGAAAGCAGGAGGTGAAGGGGATGACAGAGGATGAGATGGTTGGATGGCATGAGCAACTCAATGGACATGAGTTTGAGCATGCTCCAGGAGATGGTGACAGGGACAGGGAAGCCTGGCGTGCTGCAGTCCATGGGGACACAAAGAGTCAAAAACGACTGAGAGACTAATGAAAACAATAATATATGATTCATAATCTTAGTATAATTCTTCTACATGTTATCCATTCTTTCCTTTCATATTGAAGCAGACATGAAATGCAGAGCAGAGGTAGAAATATTATCAGTATACTGTGAAAGAAATTGCCTTAAGGTTAAGTTCCACAGCTAAATATTTTAAATATTTTATGATTAACTTAATAAAATAATCCTTTAATTCAGGTTGCTTATTCGTTATGGCATTTTCATACTGAGTCAAAAGGGACATGCCTTTTTTGTTTAACATAAACTTGAATTGGGGGTTTATATAAAGAAAGCAGAAATAAAGTATTATAGAAAATTAGTATATTAACCAATCACCAGATATTCTTTTTTTATTGAAGTACAGTTGATTCACAGTGTTGTGAAATATTTTCTGCACAGCAGTGACTCAGTTATATACATATATTCATTCATGGAATTTAGAAAGATGGTAATGATAACCCTGTATGCGAGACAGCAAAAGAGACACAGATGTATAGAACAGTCTTTTGGACTCGTGGGATAGGGAGAGGGCGGGATGATTTGGGAGAATGGCATTGAAACATGTATAATATCATATATGAAACAAATTGCCAGTCTAGGTTCGCTGCATGATACTGGATGCTTGGCGCTGGTGCACTGAGATGACCCAGAGGGATGGTATGGGGAGGGAGGAGGGAGGGAGGTTCAGGATGAGGAACACCTGTGGCGGATTCATGTTGATGTATGGCAAAACCAATGCAATATTGTAAAGTAAAATATATACATATATTTTTTCCATTATGGGTTATCATAAGANTCTAGGTTCGCTGCATGATACTGGATGCTTGGCGCTGGTGCACTGAGATGACCCAGAGGGATGGTATGGGGAGGGAGGAGGGAGGGAGGTTCAGGATGAGGAACACCTGTGGCGGATTCATGTTGATGTATGGCAAAACCAATGCAATATTGTAAAGTAAAATATATACATATATTTTTTCCATTATGGGTTATCATAAGATAGTGAATATAGTTCCCTATGCTATACAGCAGAACTTTATTGTTTATCCACTCTAGACAGAATATTAATAGAATCTGCCAAACCCCAACTCTCAGTCCATCCTTCTCCCTCCGCCTTCCGAGATAGTCTTAAAGAAATAGACTGACTTGAGAATTCTGATAAAAATAAATTCTGTTCTATGTTTTCTCAGTTCAGTTCAGTCATTCAGTCATGTCCGACTCTTTGAGACCCCATGAATCACACCACTCCAGTCCTCCCTGTCCATCACTAATTCTTGGAGTTCACTCAGACTCACAACCATTGAGTCACTGATGCCATCCAGCCATCTCATCCTCTGTTGTCCCCTTCTCCTCCTGTCCCCAATCCCTCCC
>SJYA01014363.1:0-10463 GCA_006410615.1 Neotragus moschatus
AGGCTTGGCATGCTGTGATTCATGGGGTCCCAAAGAATCGGACAGGACTGAGCAACTGAACTGAACTCAACTGCAGGATTATATAACAACAGTGTATTCTTCTTGAGGATATTTTCTCCTTCCTGAAAACTTTCTGACTAATCTTGACATATTAGAATGTATATTAAGGGAGTGGGTCTGGTAAAATCTTTCATTTGTTAAGTTTTAATCATGTTATCTTAAAATGTAAACTGTGGGAGTAGATCTGGCAAAATTTTTACAACTTTGAGACAATCTTTTGATTTATTGTAATAACTAATTTAAAAAGTATATAACTCTCTAGCTTAGACAAGAGACTGGGGCACTCTCCATCCCCCTTCTGATGTCTGGATCAGAAGTTTTCACTGTCCCTTTTCATAGTTTAATAAAACCCTGCTACACAGAAGCTCTTGAGTGATCTAGCCTGGTCCTTGATCCCAAAGGTAAATCTTCTTCGGAGATCACTAATCTGGATCCATACACTGTAAGCTATGGAATACTTGTTCTAAAAGTATACATATAAGGTTTAATAAGTATTTAAAATATGAACACCTTTACGGCCTGAATGAGATATTTTCCATCCAAAGTATCACCACTAAAAATATATACTTCATTAATTTACTGCACATATTGTTCACTCAACTTACATGACTTGAATGAATTTTTTATTATTCCACGTTACAAATAAGAGTGGTAATAAAAAAATGGGTGACAAGTATTACAAAAGTGATCTGTTTTGATTTTTTTAACTCTATAAACTTTTTTCAGTTGGGTCTGAAGCAATCTGAGATATCATTATACAAGCATAACTTTTATAATATTCTCAAATTCTCATGCAAAATTATAATGATTTAATGATCTAGAAGTATCACAGACTAGAGAGAAAAGAAAGGACTATCATTTATTCTAGTAGTTTGACTAAACATCAACCTACAGTATAATTCATAGTGGCCTACTTTCCCCCTAGACATCAAGCACAAATTCATTAATTTTACATGCCACATCACATGTCAGACTAAATTATAAGTACCAAGAAGGATTGCTTCAGTTATATTTAAGAATCCATTATAGAGTTAGAGTCATAGCCTATTTCCATTTAACAAGTGTGTGCTGAGATCTTAGTGGGAACAAATTAAGGGACTGTTAAGTTGTTGAGAACCCCTTATAGTCAGCCTGGGCTCCACTTGGATGAGAAGAGAGCTGTGCAAAAAGTCAGCTCCCTTTCCATGATTTAAAAGATGATTATCTGACTATATTTTCTAATATTCGCAAGGTGCTTTAGATTTACTCTGAATAATCTATTTCCTTCTTTTCTTATTCTGTATGAGAGTCTTATTCTAATATCCCCCAAACCCTAACACATTTATTAAATGTAGACCACATTGGATAAACCCCACAAGCTGCTTCATTTCCTGGATCTGCCTTGAGCCTTTGTCCTTGAGGTAGGAGCTCCAATCCAAGAATATAGAGCTCCAATCCATAGTAAGAGACAACTTTATAGGGTGGCTTTAAACAGATGATCTAATCATTTTTAAAAAAACATTCATTCCAATTACCTTTTAAGACAAGGTTTCAATTTTGTATCTAAGCATCTTGCTTTCTCAATATTCTCGCTGCTCCTGTAAAACTTTACAATTTCTACAATAGACATTATTTTTTTCTCCAAATCTCTGCCATATTATTTGCCTCATCGCAATTTTCTTCTAACTCTAAGGCTTCTAAAATTTAGATAGACACATTCATGAAATATGAATTAATTCCTATCTTTTATGCCAAACCTTTCTCATCTTTGACTCTAAGCTTCATTGGCCTTATTATATTAGCCTCACTTTTCTGAGTCTAAAAAGGAGATCTAATCATGTTGTTCTTCCTTGACATACTTCACAAAGTTCTGCATTAACTTTCTTCTGTTTTTGCAGTCTCAGCGATGAGGGCAGATATAAATAAAAAAAACAAAGTTATCAGATAAAAAGCACAGTGCAGAGAATTAATATAGGATAACACAAGGGTCGACTGCGTATGTTATATAGGGTCATCACAAAAGATCTCTACAGTGAGTCCCTCAGTGATACCCCACCTTCTGTTGCTCCTACTCTTATAAATACTTCTTTGAATGGGGACTGTACTTATTGACTCCTTTCTAATAAAAATACAGCAAAAGTTATAGGATATCACTTTTAAGATTAGGTTACAAAAATACTGTGCCTCTGTTTTGGGCTCATTCTCTGTAAAGTATACATGGGATAGAAAGTATACATGGCATGGCCAACAACTTGTGAGAATCTGACAACTGACAACAGCCTCACATGTAAGCGTGTAATAGGATCCTTGTCTAGTCAAACACAACGATGACTGTAGTCCTGGCTGTCATTTTTGGCGATATGTGAGAGACACTGAGTCAGTCACATAGTTAGTTGCATGCAAATTTGTGATTCTCAAAAGCCAGAGGTTGTAATTATTTCTTCTAAGATGCTATGTGCTTTAATGTTGACTACACAGTAATAGAAAACAAATTCATATTAGGGGGCTTGGAACTAAAATGCTGCCATAACTAATATCAAAAGTCAGGAAGGAGTTTTGGATTGGGCAGTGTGTTTTGGAGAAACTTTTAATACAGCTTAAAATGTCTTGAACAAACTGTTCATAGAATTTTGGGCTCNTAATATCCCCCAAACCCTAACACATTTATTAAATGTAGACCACATTGGATAAACCCCACAAGCTGCTTCATTTCCTGGATCTGCCTTGAGCCTTTGTCCTTGAGGTAGGAGCTCCAATCCAAGAATATAGAGCTCCAATCCATAGTAAGAGACAACTTTATAGGGTGGCTTTAAACAGATGATCTAATCATTTTTAAAAAAACATTCATTCCAATTACCTTTTAAGACAAGGTTTCAATTTTGTATCTAAGCATCTTGCTTTCTCAATATTCTCGCTGCTCCTGTAAAACTTTACAATTTCTACAATAGACATTATTTTTTTCTCCAAATCTCTGCCATATTATTTGCCTCATCGCAATTTTCTTCTAACTCTAAGGCTTCTAAAATTTAGATAGACACATTCATGAAATATGAATTAATTCCTATCTTTTATGCCAAACCTTTCTCATCTTTGACTCTAAGCTTCATTGGCCTTATTATATTAGCCTCACTTTTCTGAGTCTAAAAAGGAGATCTAATCATGTTGTTCTTCCTTGACATACTTCACAAAGTTCTGCATTAACTTTCTTCTGTTTTTGCAGTCTCAGCGATGAGGGCAGATATAAATAAAAAAAACAAAGTTATCAGATAAAAAGCACAGTGCAGAGAATTAATATAGGATAACACAAGGGTCGACTGCGTATGTTATATAGGGTCATCACAAAAGATCTCTACAGTGAGTCCCTCAGTGATACCCCACCTTCTGTTGCTCCTACTCTTATAAATACTTCTTTGAATGGGGACTGTACTTATTGACTCCTTTCTAATAAAAATACAGCAAAAGTTATAGGATATCACTTTTAAGATTAGGTTACAAAAATACTGTGCCTCTGTTTTGGGCTCATTCTCTGTAAAGTATACATGGGATAGAAAGTATACATGGCATGGCCAACAACTTGTGAGAATCTGACAACTGACAACAGCCTCACATGTAAGCGTGTAATAGGATCCTTGTCTAGTCAAACACAACGATGACTGTAGTCCTGGCTGTCATTTTTGGCGATATGTGAGAGACACTGAGTCAGTCACATAGTTAGTTGCATGCAAATTTGTGATTCTCAAAAGCCAGAGGTTGTAATTATTTCTTCTAAGATGCTATGTGCTTTAATGTTGACTACACAGTAATAGAAAACAAATTCATATTAGGGGGCTTGGAACTAAAATGCTGCCATAACTAATATCAAAAGTCAGGAAGGAGTTTTGGATTGGGCAGTGTGTTTTGGAGAAACTTTTAATACAGCTTAAAATGTCTTGAACAAACTGTTCATAGAATTTTGGGCTCTGAGGATGCTTCAGGTGAGAACTAACACAAATATAAAGAAAATCGTATCAAAACCTCATGGGATATTAGCAGAAAATTTAGCAACACTGCTCTACTGCTGTGGAAAGTTATATGCAATGTAGAAAATGAGTCTAAAGAAAGAACAAGGTGTTATAACTATGTTCTGTGCTTAGTTGCCCAGTCCTGTCTGATTCTTGGTGACCCCATGAACTGTAGCCATCCAAGCTCCTCTGTCCATGGGCATTCTCCAGGCAAGAATACTGGAGTGGTTTGCCATGCCCTCCTCCAGGGGCTCTTGTCAACTCAGGGCACAAACTTAGGTATTCAGCATTGCAGGCCAATTCTTTACCATCTGAGCCACCAGGGAATCCCAAGAATACTGGAGTGGGTGGCCTATCCTTTCTCCACGGGATCTTCCTGATCCAGGAATCAATCTGGGGTCTCCTGCATTGCAGGTGGATTCTTAACTAGCTGACCTACCAGGGAATCTTAGGTGTTATAACTAAGGGGATTTCAAAACAAAGTGTTGAAAATACTACATGGTTTCTTCTTGCTGCTTATAGTAAAATACAAGATGAGAGAGTTAATTAGAGGGAGAACTTGTGAACAAAACAAGTCATAGCTTGATGTTTTTGAAGATTCTTAGTTTCTCCACATTAAAAAAAAAATTGTAAAATTAAATGTCTCTGTGAAAATATCAAATCCAGCGTATTGCCTGAAAAGCATTGTCTAAAGAAGAAGCTGAAAGTGTGACTGTGAGACTTTTGTTAAAACCTGCAAAAGCCCAAAGATTTTGTCTCAGTGTAGTAATAAATCACACCTTAGAGAGATTAAAGATGTCTCACAGATTTTCTCTATTAAGCAACAGGATCTTTAAAAGGCTTACAGGCATTGCCCAGCAATCATGTCAGGAGAATTCTTTGTTAGGGAGAGGTGTCTAGGAGTTCTATATATGGGAAATCTGAGTAAAGGCCAATGATATTCATAGGTGGCCCACAAAGTTTTTGAAAGACTCATATTAGCAGTAGTGCTACCATCGTAGAGTGAAGAAAACAGAGATAGTATAAAAGGAAAGTGGTGGTTGGACCCCTACAATTCTACTGGCAGGAAGTGGGCTGAGGAAGCTAACAAACTGAAAGCTCATGCTGCCTCATGAAAAGCAAAGAATGATTAAAGAGTAAATCCAAGACTTCAGAGTGTGGAACTTGCATCTAAAAGTTTTTCAGGCTTTGAAAACTATTTAAGGAGCTTGAAACATTCACCAAACTGGATTTCAGAACTGCTATTGATCATTGAGTTTGTGCCTCATTTTTTAAAATGAAGGTTTATGGTAGTTATACCATGCCTGTCCCAACACATTAACTGGATTATGTGTGGAAGGAGAGCAGATATATTGTCTCTTGAGTTTTATACTTCAACAGATCAAGGGGAACCACACTTAAATAGCTGTACTCAAGTAGCTACTTTTGAGGATCCTCATCCGTATCTACATGAGACTTAAATGAAGAGATTCTGAATTTTAAGCTCTTTCTGTGACAGATATTTATACCTTGGGTTGGGGTGTATCTTGCATATGGGAAAAACATGAATCATTGAGGGCCTTAGGTCAGACTCGTGTAGACAAAGAGATGGCCCCAAAGGATCCTCAGCTGTTGGTGTTTACATTGTTACATAAAACCTTTCCCTTGAGTATGAGCTAGACTTGTGAGTAGATTCTAATAATTAGAGTTCAATACAAAAAATAAAATGTCATCTCTCAAAGAATTTGTTAAAAGAAGTCTGTGTTCCCACCTTGGGCTGAAGAGAGGACTCTTCCTCTTCTGTTGGCTCAATCTAAGGAAACCAAGTACCATGTTTTAATAAGCTCTATGAAGAGACTCATTTAATGAGAACTAATATCTCTGGTCAGTATCCAGTGAGCACCTGAGGCCTTCCAAAAGCCACAGGTGTAAGCTGGGAAGTGGATTCTCCACCAGTCAAGCTGTAGCTTGGCTGATACCTTGACTGTAACCTTTTGCTAGAGACCCTAAGCCAAAGTAACTCAGTTAAGCCACTCTATTTCTGGTCCATAGAAACTGTGATATAATGAATGCTTTTTTTAAAGTATTAATTGATGGTGTAATTTATCATATAGCAATATTTAAGTAATGCAGCTTACCTAAGGAGAAAATGTTTAAGCTGAGACATATATCATACAAAGAAGACAACCAAGTACTCATCATTAAAAGCACATTCTAGTTAAAGCACATAGCTAATATAAAGATCATAGAGAAATTATAAATACACTGTATTCAGAACCAGAAAGAAGGTTTATATTGTTCATACAATGGAAGAAAGTAAAAGTGGAAGGAAGTGAGTTTGAACAGATAGGGAGAGGTCATTTAAGGCTGTAAAGGTCATGTCCCTGAATTTGGATTTATTCCAAATTTGGTGGAAAATCAGGGCTGGATTTTTCAGTAGAGACAGAATTTATCTTGAAAACTATACTCTTCCTGTTTTTAGAGAATGAATTAAATGGAAGAGAGAAGCAAGAAAGAGGGGGGATAGTCAGCATAGGTATCTTTTAGAAAGCTATGTTAATATTCCTGGGGAGAATAATGGAAACTGAGATTGGAGTGCTGGCAACGATATGGAAAGATTTGAAATAGATTTTAAAGATCATGCCAAGAGGACTTTGTGACTGAATGAGAGAAATGAGTACATAAGATTATTGACCACAGCTGATAGATGGAGGTTCATTTTATCTTTATATATGTACTTAAATTCCAAGCACTTTATGGTCACAGATCTCACATTATCTTTTTTTTTTCTTATTTTAGATTCACACAATCTCTAATACTGGGGAGTGTTTTGTTGAATATACAATAATACTTGTGTATAGATTAAATCTCATTTATTCTGATGGTCGTGGGTTTTGACAAAACTTTCCATGACCTCCCATGAGCTGATATTTCTGCTCAAAAAGAAAAAAAAAAAAAGTATTAGTAAACACTTTCTGTAACTGAAGGAACTCATTGAATAAAAGTAGATAGGGATATATAAGAATAACAAAGGTAGCTAAAGGAACAGAGAAGGCGATGGCACCCCACTCCAGTACTCTTGCCTGGAAAATCCATGGACAGAGGAGCCTGGTGGGCTGCAGTCCATGGGGTCGCTAAGAGTCAGACACGACTGAGCGACTTCACTGTTACTTTTCACTTTCATGCATTGGAGAAGGCAATGGCAACCGCCTCCAGTGTTCTTGCCTGGAGAATCCCAGGGGCGGAGGAGCCTGGTGGGCTGCTGTCTGTGGAGTCGCGGAGCTGGACACGACCGAAGCGACTTAGCAACAGCAGCAGCAGCAGCAGCAGCAGCTAAAGGAAAACTGATTATGTATATGTTGGTCAGCTCGCTTANTACTTTTCACTTTCATGCATTGGAGAAGGCAATGGCAACCGCCTCCAGTGTTCTTGCCTGGAGAATCCCAGGGGCGGAGGAGCCTGGTGGGCTGCTGTCTGTGGAGTCGCGGAGCTGGACACGACCGAAGCGACTTAGCAACAGCAGCAGCAGCAGCAGCAGCAGCTAAAGGAAAACTGATTATGTATATGTTGGTCAGCTCGCTTAGTGCAAGTTTGTTTATGACCATATCTGTTGATCTTCCTTAGTCTCCCTAGTGTGATATTTCATATGTATATTCTGATTGGCTTTGCATTGTTATCATTGCAGTTTCACAAAAATGTCAGGTATTATACAGGAGCCTGGATAAAATTAAATGGAAAAAGTCTCCTAAAGAGCTATTGATTTTGCCTTAACAATCTCTATACAGAAGGATGTCTTTCCTTGTGCTTCTCTTCAAATTTTCAATCAAATACAGAATCTGTATTTTATATCCTTCAGAAATTTCCACTTAAATCCATATGTGACATTTGCCCTAATACTAATTAACATGAAGATTTCAACATGGACTCTAGGAGAGGAAAACATTTGCTACTGTGCTGTTGGAGCACTTAATCATAAGCTTTCAAAGACCCCGATAGAATTTACATATGCCACCATTTTGTGGTGTGAACTTGAGTACTTTCAGATGTCTCCATTTCATTTGGTGTCATTTCTTCATGGTAATCATCACTCAGCTGCTTCCCATCAGCCTTTGATTGTAGGTTAGAAAAATTATGGAGCCTGATTCCATTCCTTGGATTTTGCAGCTTTGACAAAATGAGAATCAAATTTTTTGTTTTCTTTGTTTTTTTGGTATTCTTTAAAATAGTTCTCCAAGAGTCTAATGTTTTTTTTTAGAGTGTTATTTGATAATTGAAATTTATAGTATATGTTTTCTAGCATAATACCAGCTACATAATGTTTATGATATCCTTTTATATACACACACACATACATTTATAACTACTTTAGAAAACTAAACTGTTAACCAGAGATTTTTTTCCTGGCTATTGCAATGTAATAATTAATTTTATATATATTTCAATTAAGACTTTAAATGTGCAATATGTGTCCATAGAGGAATTCTTTTAATTTTTGTTTCAAAATATCATTGGTATATATTTCAGCATTATATTAACTAACTACATGAGAGGCTGCTAAATATGTGGAACTGGATTTAGGTTAACTTTTTTCTACAATCACAATAGTTTTAAACTTCTAAATACCGTGGAAAATTAGTGCTAGTATCAATGGCAATAAAATTGAGAAGCATTGAATGTAAAGTTCAAATTAGCATTATGATTATATATCTAAGCAGTGTTTGCCAGAAGGTAAAGTTGGGATATTTATAATAATTTTAAATTCTGCAACCTGACATCAATGTAGCATTCACTAAAGAAGAATTCAGAATTAGTTGGGTTCTTGGATCCGTTGAAAAGGAATTTAATTACTGCATCCATTCTTTTCTAATTCATTAATTTATTCACTCAATAGGCATTTTGAAACATCTATGATATTTAAATCATTTTGCGATAAAATGAGAGATATAAATATGGATGAGCTTTTAAAAGCTTATAATTTATGGATAAAGATAATACATAAAATATAATAGGACAGGTTAAAAAATGAAAAATTCTCAACAAAGGAAATGTGAAACTATGATGAACTATAGAAGACGGAGAGATGTCTGGTATAATAGACAGCACTGAGTTAGAAATCAAGAGAGCTGGATTCAGATTGCAGGAATTTATTTGGCTATTTTTAACTCAATTTTTCTGAGTCTCAATTAACTTCTCTATAAAATTAACATTAAAACACATAGTAGATTATCAATAAACAGTTTTATTATTAACAGCCAGATACTTTGTTTATAAGTACCTGGTTCTTCTAATAATCCTACAAAGGATGCATGTATTACTCCCCACATTTTGTATATGAAGAAGTTATTCATATGAATCATTAGCCCTTTTAAAATGACTAACAAGTTAATAAAGTAGCATTAGAAATCAAACCTGCTCATATACTTTCACTGCCTTGTACTGCAAAACATTCTTTACAGTTAGTCACTGATGCTATTGTTACTCTTTATCCTAGCTCTTCCCCTTCTCTGTTTCATCTAATTTTATACTGTTAAACTGATCAATAAAAACTTGGATTGATTGAGTTGTCCATGAATCAGATTACTGTCACTTATGCAGACTCCTAAATAATTTTAAAGTATGAACTCAGATATGAATATTTTAATTTTCTATTGAGTGTATATTTTCAATACTTATAAGTTATATATGTATATGTATGAATATGTGTATATATATTTATGCTTTTTTTTCAAAAAAGGATAGTATAGAATTTCAATAATAAATAACTACCATCTGTATCATAAGTTTATACTAAATAGTTGATGGTCCTCTTTTCTATCTAAAGTAGCAATATTTCCAAGCTATATTCTCACTTTATTTCAAGTCCTGGTGATGGTTATAGTCTTGGTTCCTTACCATTTAGAATGACTGTGTCAGAATCATCCTGAAAATAGTCTTGTCCACCCTCCCTGATGGCTCACATGGTAAGAATCTGCCTGCAATGCAGGAGACCTGGGTTTGATATCTGGATTGGGAGGCTCTCCTGGAGAAGAGTACTCTTGCTTGGAGAATCCCATGGACAGAGAAGCCTGTGGGCTACAGTCCATCAGGTCAAAAAGAGTCAGACACAACTGAGCAACTCGCACTTTCACTTTTTTTCACCCTCATTCATGATTCCCAAAGTTAATTAATTCTAGCTTTTCAAACATTTGTTATGAGATCCTATTTTCAAAAACTTATGAATTCTTGAATACCAACCTCTCCATGTCTTTTTAGACTTTGTAACACCTACCCAAAGCCAGTCCCTTAATTCTAACCTTTTCAGTGATAAATGTATGATGAGGCTTGTTCTTCATCTTGCATGTAAAAAAATTCCAGCTCATTACTGATACATTAGGCAACAAAGTCCTCTTTCATTTTATACTATTTTTCCTTTCTTCTGGAGCATTGTACAGTAATTAACTTACC
>SJYA01014364.1:0-10459 GCA_006410615.1 Neotragus moschatus
GATTTAAATTTTCATCCATTCCTCTCAGGTAGGGGGAAAAGAAATCTTTATTTCCAAAGTTAGCCCCTCTTGAACATCCCATTCTCCTAAGTACTGACTTCTCCCTCTTCATGGTTTCTTCAAACACCATTAAATATAATAAACATTTAAAAATACTTTAAAAAGTTTGTTACCCTTTCCAGTTCAATTTCTTTCCATTTTTGCCCTGTCAAACTCTTGTACTCGCTGTTTTCTACCTTGAAGTCCTTGCTTTCATTCAGAGAAAAGGAGCATTTGGGCTCTTATCCCTAGCACTCTATGGACTCTGAACTCCTACAAACAACAGCAGTGTCTGTCAGCCTAGTCTGAGAAACCAAATATGATAGAAGCAGTACTATGTGGGTACAGAAGATGTATTTGAGCTGGAAAACTGGGAATGAGAGAGAGTGGGGATCCATTACAAGGACAAAGGGAAGGATCAGCATTTAATAAACAAATGTGAAAGTACTGCACAGTTTATTAGGGAAATGGTATGTAATTTTACAGTTGTTGCAGTGTGGGACTTATAGACGATTGTGATGAATGATGAGGCTACATGGTCAGACTAAATTTATGCTGTTGGAAACAGCAGGTTTTGAGAGACATGTTCAAATTTACATATTTTAGTAAGATAACTCTACAGGCATCATAGAGCATGAATACAAGTTAGAATATTGCAAAAAGTCTAGGCAAGAGATGATAAAAAGTGTTCTAAGCAATGCTGACGAAGATAAGTAGGAATAAGAAAATTTGACAGACTTTTTGCAAATGTACTCTGCAGGGCTTGGGGACAAACTGGGTGAGAAGTTAAGGAAATTCCAAGGTTTCCAACATGCTGACTGGGTGGATGACGGTGCTACTAATTCATATATAGGGAGTTTAGGAAGCAGGGGACAGGTTTGGGGAATGTCTGATGTTGTACTCGAAAGCTCTACTAGACACTGAGTTAGAACTGATCAACAGATATTTAGAAAGAGTGGTTAAGAACTCATTGGAGATCAGGACTAGAGATAAAATTTCAATTAAATAAATCCCCATTGTGTGCCATGCACAATACTTAATATAGGATTTGATTATGTTTAGTGTTAGTTGAAAATGTTAAACTGAAAAAGAGCCCAAAATTGGAATTAAAGAACATTACCAATTAAAAAGGGTAGATAATGGTATACTAATGCATATACATGGAATCTAGATAGATGTTACCAAAGAATTTATTTGCAGGGCAGCAATGGAGAAAGAGACATAGAGAACAGACTTAGGGACATGGGGAGAGGGGGAGGAGAGGGTGAGATGTATGGAGAGAGTAACATGGAAACTTACATTACCATATGTAAAATAGATAGCCAATGGGAATTTGCTATATGGTTCAGGAAACCCAAACAGGGGCTCTGTATCAACCTGGAGGGGAGGGAGATGGGAGGGAGGTTCAAGAGGGAGGGGATATATGTATACCTATGGCTGATTCATGTTGAGGTTTGACAAAAAACAAAATTCTGTAAAGTATCCTTCAGTTAAAAAATTAATTAACTTAAAAAAAGGGGAGATAATGTGACTGGAGGAAAACCTGGAGAAAATATTCTATAAAATGTCAAGGCAGACTTTTAAGAAGCAAGAAGTGGGAGCAGGCTGGCTAGGAAATGCCTGAACTGGGCTTACTTTGAGTCTTACTGGGCTTGCCTTTCAACTTCTCTGTGACACGCCCAAGAATAAACAATATAAAGGAATATGCTAGTACAAACATGGAAGAAAACATTACTGAAATGAAGAAAAGAAATTAACAGACATTGAAAACAAAACCAAGGTGTCGAATATTTCAAAGTTCAAGTATGATGACAGAAAATAAGTCCTCACTTTTGCTAAGTGGAACATCACTAGTAACCTTCAAGTACTTTTCGCAGGAACTGAAACGGTTGAGAAGTTTAGTCAGTCTTCGCCCATCACCTGCTATATTCCTGGCACTGCACCGCTGCACAGGAATGAAAGGAAGGGTATCAAGGAATTCACTGCCCAGTAGCATGGTGGTGGCAGAGTCGGTGTGGGAGATGCAGGACTGTGGTTTGACACTGAGGAAGGGTTGAGAGAAGTCTTCTCTCAGATAGCCCTTCCAACTCTAGAAGAGAGAAAGACTGGGGGTTCCAAGGCTGTCCTGGGATTTGTTAACTGGCACACTTGTTAGGGAAAGTTCCAGCCAATGGAAAGGGACAGATGAAGACTCCTCTAAAAAATGAAACAGCAAGATATGTAGAAACATTAAGAGGTGGGATAAAGAGACCAGACCAAATGGCTAGCATTGAGAAGAACATTGCTAAGAGGAAAGAAATGATTAAAGGTCTAACAATACTGAAGTGTAGAATTTGAAGAAATGTGAGTCGAATGCTTTTTTTTTCCCCACCATAAAATAACAGACAAGTTTAGCTGATAGAAAAGGGGCCAAGGACAAGGAATGTAGGAAGGGCATATGACTAAGGGAAAATAAAAAACTGCTGGTCACACATCAGCACATCAGTGGGTACTCAGCAGAGGTTGAACTTTATAGATTTACTATCACATAATGCGATGGCTCAGAGGGTAAAGTGTCTGCCTGCAATGCAGGAGACCTGGGTTCGATCCCTGGGTCAGGAATATCCCCTGGAGAAGGAAATGGCAACCCACTCCAGTACTCTTGCCTGGAAAATCCCATGGACAGAGAAGCCTGGTAGATTACAGTCCATGGGATCTCAAAGAGTTGGACACGACTGAGCGACTTCCCTTTCACTTTTCACTTTCATGCATTGGAGAAGGAAATGGCAACCCACTCCAGTGTTCTTGCTTGGAGAATCTCAGGGACAGGAGAGCCTGGTGGGCTGCCGCCTATGGGGTCACGCAGAGTTGGACACGACTGAAGTGACTTAGTAGCAGCAGCAATGTGTTAAGCACAATTACAGAAACACACATTAGGCACTGAAGAAGAATCAAAGGTGGTGCTTTACAGATTCTTGAAATTTAACAGTCCAAAAACAAAGCTCACAGCCTACCCTCTAAGCCTGCATTTCCCCCTATGTCCTTATTTCACTCTGTGTTACTGCCATCCTCATTAATGTTGTTGGGTTACTACCTCATGTCCAACTCTTTGTGAACCCATGGACTGCAGCATGCCAGGTTCCTCTGTCCTCCACTATCTTCCAGAGTCTGCTCAAATTCATGTCTATTGAGTTGGTGATGCTCTCTAACCATCTCATCCTCTGCTACCCTCTTCTCCTTTTGACTTAAATCTTTCCTAGGACCGGGGGCTTTTCCAGTGAGTCAGCTCTTTGCATCAGGTGACCAGAATACTGACCTTCAGCTTCAGCATCAGTCCTTCCAATGAATACTCAGGGTTGATTTCCATTAGGATTGACTGGTTTGATCTCCTTGCAGTCCAAAGGACTCTCAAAAGTCTTCTCCAACACCATAATTCAAAAGCATTAATTCTTTGGTGCTCAGCCTTTTTTATGGTCCAACTCTCACATCCGTACATGACTACTGAAAAAACTTTTATAGCTTTGATTATATGGGCATTTGTTGGCAGAGTGATGTCTCTGTTTTTAAACATGCTGTCTAGGTTTGTCATAGCTTTTCTTCCAAGGAGCAAGAGTCTTTTAATTTCATGGCTGCAGTCACTGTCTGCAGTGATTTTGGAGCCCAAGAAAATAAAATCTGTCACTGTTTCCACTTTCCCACCTTCTATTTGCCATGAAATGATGGGACTGAATGCCATGATCTTAGTTTTTTGAAAGTTGAGTTTTAAGCCAACTTTTTCACTCTCTTCTTTCACCCTCATCAAGAGACTCTTTAGTTCCTCTTTGCTTCCTGCAATTAGTGGTATTATCTGCATATCTGAGGTTGCTGGTATTTCTCCTGGCAATCTTGATTCCAGCTTGTGAGTCATTTGGCATTTGGCAGAATGTACCCTGCATATAAGTTAAATAAGCAGGGTGACAATATACAGCTTGGTTGTACTCTTTTCCCAATTTCTAATCAGTCCATAGTTCCATGTACAGTTCTAACTGTTATTTCTTGATCTGCATACAAGCTTTCTCAGGACACAGGTGTAAGGTGGTCTGGTATTCCCATCTCTTTAAGAATTTTCCACAGTTTGTTGTGATCCACACAATGGAAGACTTCAGAATAGTCAATGAAGCAGAACTAATGTTTTTCTGGAATTCCCTTGCTCTCTCCATGATCCAATGAATGCTGGCAACTTGACTTCTGGTTCCTCTGCCTTTTCTAATGCCAGCTTGCACATATGGAAGCTCTCAGTTTATGTATTGTTGAAGCCTAGCTTGAAGGATTTTGAGCATAACGTTAATAGCATGTGAAATGCCTGCAACTGTATGGTAGCTTGAATATTTTTTGGCATTGCCCTTCTTCGGGAATGGGATGAAAACTGACCTTTTTCAGTCCTGTGGCCACTGCTGAGTTTTCTAAGTTTGATGACATACTGAGTGCAGCACTTCAACAGCGTCATCTTTTAGGATTTGAAATAGCTCAGCTGGAATTCTGTCATCTCCATTAACTTTATTTGTAGTCATGCTTCCTAAGGCCCACTTCACACCTCAGGATATCTGGCTCTAGGTGAGTGACCACACCATCATAATTATCTGGGTCATTAAGACCTTTTTTATATAGTTCTGTGCATTCTTGCCACCTCTTCTTAATTTTCTTTTGCTTCTGTTAGGTCCCTACTGTTTCTGTCCTTTATCGGGCCCATCCTTGTTTGAAATGTTCTCTTGACATCTCCAATCTTTTCCAATCTGTTTCCAAGAGAGCTCTAATNGTGCATTCTTGCCACCTCTTCTTAATTTTCTTTTGCTTCCGTTAGGTCCCTACTGTTTCTGTCCTTTATCAGGCCCATCCTTGTTTGAAATGTTCTCTTGACATCTCCAATCTTTTCCAATCTGTTTCCAAGAGAGCTCTAATCTTTCCCATTCTATTGTTTCCGTCTATTTCTTTGCACTATTCATTCTTCTTATCTGTCTTTGCTATTCTTTGGAACCTGCATTCAACTGGGCATATCTTTCCCTGAGAACTAGTCTCAAAGACCTGAAATCCCCTTCAACTTCATCTCTTTATCCTCAAATCCAACAGTTGCCAGTTATTTTTGATTACACGTGTGGCATTTTTATCTCCTCAATCCGTTCTCCCCTGGTCTACCTCAGACTCTGACAACACTTTGTAAGGCCTGGTACCCTATTCTTGTAATATTGTTTCTCTGTGTATCCATTTTATATGCTGTCATCCTAAAACAAAACTCTTGTTCCACGCAGATGATAATTCCAGATTTTTCAGCATTCAAACCCCCGAACACATCATGGTCCATCTTTCTTTTTCCAGCTTTGCTTCCTTCTCTGCCTTCCAAAGGTATGTTCCAGCCACTAAGAATCTAATATTTTTTCCTCACACATTTCCTACAATCCCTCTTCTCTTTACTTTCCTCCAGGCTTTTCTCCACCTCCACAATTTCCCCAACATAATTAATCTTCTCCCTCCACCCCTCCCCCATATACTATACAAAATGTCCATTAAGATGAAAATGCAGATGTAGAAGACCAGAGAGCCAGAAGATCAGAATCACAGAACTACACAGATCTCTTATTTGACAAGTAATAAAAATTAAGGCCATATGTTTGTTTGGTTAAACTAGACAGAAAATTCAAGAGATGTGACGACAATCCAAAAATCCTGAAATATTCTGATTCCTGGTATTTACGACTGGTGCCATGGTAGATGATTAGCAGAATACCTAGAGGTTCTCTTTGGCTTTATTAAAAAAAATGATTAGCTAAGTAGCTTAACATTTTAGCTAAGGAGTTTTCATCAACTGTGAAATTCAAAACTATCTTATATGCACTGAAATTCTGTTCACTAGAAATCAGGGAGGGGAACATTCTCTGTGTCACTGTAAAGCTGAAAATGTTCTTTTATTTTTTAGTGTTCTTAAAAAAAAATGAGCATCTTATTTTTAATAGGGCAACGCTTCTATCTGGAGTAAAATATTTATATTTCTCTTCGGCTTAATCACTCTGGTAGATCCTCATTTTTCCTTATAGGAGTTTTCTCTGTTTCCTGTCAAGTTAGTGTGTTGATGAATCCAATGCTGTGCTGATCATCTGTTGTTTCTGCTCAGCCTCTCTTCTGCCAATTGTTCCTTGCATTTTCGTTGAACCAGATCTCCCTTATTTTTCCATGTGGTTCAGGTGGGGCTTAGGGGGTTGACTGCGTGACCCAGGCCTGGTGGATAGAGCATTGTAGCCCTGGGTCATAACTGGTTCATGAATAAACCTATGTATCCAAGCTAAGCAAATCTACTTCAGTTAGTTACTTCCAGTACCTGTGCTTAACTGATGAGAGCTGTGCTCTTTTGTGCTTAACAGGGAGCTGTGAGGATACAAATGTGGAGCCTTTTTGCCAGACTCGTGAAACAAGGGTAAGCGATGAATAGGGACAGGGTCCTGATGGTGTTATTTGAACCCTGGAGCCAAATGTGTCCCCCAGCAAATTTATATCTGGACTTTTCAGATACATGATCCAGTAGTATTCTTTTTCAGCATGAGCCTAGTTAGGTTGGTACATATAATCAAAAGTATCTCCTGACAAAGCTAATTCAGGTATTTTTGATAAAAGTGCTTGCTGCTTTATGATTAGAATCTGTATTACAGTTCAACTCAAATGTACAGTTCTTTGTGAAAAACATAAAAAATAAAAAGGTTGGCAGACTTGTAAGTTTCCAAGTAAGAATTAGAGGCCAATACTGTTATACTCAGCATGCTGCTACTGCTAAGTCGCTTCAGTCGTGTCCGACTCTGTGCGACCCCATAGACAGCAGCCCACCAGGCTCCGCCATCCCTGGGATTCTCCAGGCAAGAACATTGGAGTGGGTTGCCATTTCCTTCTCCAATGCATGAAAGTGAAAAGCAAAAGTGAAGTTGCTCAGTAGTGCCTAACTCTTAGTGACTCCATGGACTGCAGCCTACCAGGCTCCTCCATCCATGGGATTTTCCAGGCAAGAGTACTGGAGTGGGTTCCCATTGCCTTCTCCATACTCAGCATAAGAGAAGTTAAAAGTAAAAATCATATTCTTATCTGAATTAAAAATATAAATTTAAAAAATAATTGTATTTAGTTTTGGCTGCACTGAGTCTTTGCTGCTTAGTGCAAGCTTTCTCTAGTTTTGTGAGCGGGGGCTACTCTTCGTTGCAGAGTATGGGCTTCTTATTGTGGTGATTTGTCTTGTTGAGGAGTACACAGACTCTGGGTGTGTGAGGTTTAGTGGTTGTAGCACATGGGCTCAGTAGTTATGGCTCGCAGGTTCTAGAGCTTCAGGATCAGCAGTTGGTGCAGGGGTTTGGCTGCTCCTCGGTATGTGGAATCTTCCTAGACCAGGGACTGAACCCATGTCCCCTGAGTTGGCTGGCAGATGCTTATCCACTGTGCCACCAGGTAAGTCCCACAAATTTGAAAATGCTTCTCCTGCTGCCATGTAGTGAAGTGAAGTGAAGTTGCTCAGTCATGTCCGACTCTTTGGACCCCGTGGACTATAGCCCACCAGGCTCCTCCATCCATGGGATTCTCCAGGCAAGGATATTGGAGTGGGTTGCCATTTCCTTCTCCAGGGGATCTTCCCAACCCAGAGATCGAACCCGGGTCTCTTGCATTGCAGGCAGATGCTTTAACCTCTGAGCTACCAGAAGCTGCCATGTAAAGGGGTGCCAAAAGATTTTTGTTTGAAACATATATGAGCAAACTATGTAAAGATACAGATTACACAGATGAATAAGTTTATTATGGGTAATGGTAGGCAGACTTCTTACTTTCAGAGAAGTGAATAATAAACATGGAAAACAGGAAGTCTAGAATGAACTCCATTGTGCTGAATTACAGTTGAAGCACCAGTGTGCACTCATGGATTTTGCTTTTACATTTTATTGGATTTTAGCTGATGTACAGTAGTGTTAGTTCCAAGAGTACCGCAAAGTGATTCAGTTATACATACACATATATTCATTCTTTCACAGATTCTTCTCTCATATAAGTTATCACACAATACTGAGTAGAGTTTTCTTGGTATATAGTAGGTCTTTGATTATATTTATAAAGTAGCATGTGTATGTTATTCTCAAGCTCTTGCTTTATCCATCCCTTCCACATTCTCCCGCTTTGGGAATCATGTTTGTTTTTGATATCTGGGAATCTGTTTCTATTTTGTAAATAAGTTGATCTGTATCATTTAAAAAATCAGATTCCACATATGAGTGACATCATATGATATTTGTATTTGTCTGATTCAGCATGTTAATCTCTAGATCCATTCACGTTGCCACAAATGGCATTATTTCATTTTTTTTTTTTTTATGGCTGAGTAATATACCATTGTGAAAGACTGAGGGCAGGAGAAGGAGGGAACCACAGAGGGTGAGATGGTTGGATGGCATCACTGACTCAATGGACATGAGTTTGGGTAAACTCTGGGAGCTGGTGATGGACAGGGAGGTCTGGCGTGTTGCAGTCCATGGGGTCATAAAAGAATCAGACATGACTCAGTGACTGAACTGAACTGAATATACCATTTATACATAGCACATCATCTTTATCCATTATAGACACTCAGGTTGCTTCCATGTCTTGGCTAATTGTAAACAGAGCTGTAGTGTGTACTCCTGGTTTTAATATGGATAGATACAGGAAGATATAGATGTGTGTGGCTCTGTGTGTGTGTGTATCTATATCTGCTGGTTGAGATGGCTAGAAGCTAGGTCACACCAATGGGTTCTAAATACTACTCTCCACTAAAAGGAACCAAGGACCCGTGTATAAATGGCTGTTATCAGGGTTAAGGCTGGGAAACTATGAGCTTCAAAATGCTCAAAGTGTAACAGGGATATGTCAAAAGGACAAATGACCCAACTCGAAGGGGTTCTAACTGGACAAATCTGACCTGATTTTATTTAAAAAACAAAACCTTTTGGAAAAAGTAGAATCCACAAGTACATCAGATATACACGAATGATTGGAGAAGAAAGAAAAACTCATCTAGGAAAGAGTCAAGTAATAAGTAGAGAAGGAAAGACAGAATTAGAAAATAGCCATTTGGCAACCAACATAGTGAAATAATTCAGGAGAGAATTATCAATGGATACAAAAAGCAGCAGATTAATGTATGATCTTTATGGCAGTGTCAAAGTAAGTCTCACAAGCAGATCATTACAAAGGGAAAAACAACAATTTAACAGTGGAGAAACATAACAAGCACCACCTTAACTGACTGAAGTTAATATAAGTAACACAAATAATAGACAATTACTATCACACACCTTCTGAGATGATGCACTGAGAAAAACACAAAATTATTTCTGGGAATTCCTGACAAATATATATAACCTGAATCTAATTGTGAGGAAACATCCACCAAGACCAAATTATGGGACACTGCACAAAATAACTGGCTTGTGGTCAACAAAACTCCAAGGTTAAAAAAGACAAAGGAACTGTTCCAAGTTAAAGGAGACAAAGGGACTTGACAAATGAATGTAACAAGTGAATGGGGATTTTCTTTTGTTACAAAAGACATTGTAGGGACAACTGGTGAAATCAAAATAAGGTGTGCAGATCAGAAAACAGATTACATCAATATTAATTCTAAAATGTTGATCCTTATACTGTGAAAGACAGTCTCTCTGTTTTTAGGAAACAAAGTTCTTAAAAGAAAAAAAAGTATATAAAACATATTTGGAAACAGCAGAAACAAAGCAACCGACCTTGAGCATGCTACCCTGGGGAGTCCTAGGCATATTGTACTGACACAAATGAAAACTATTTGTAATTTTAAATACAAAAAGTCCAAAGAACTTGGAATTCAAAATAATACAGGTAAATTGTCACTACAGTATAATCAATGGTATGCAGGGGGAAAAAATCCCTCTTGAATACTTCTGCTTTGTTTCATGTAAGCTTTATGTTTTTGCTAGAAAGTCATCAGTTGCCTATGATTTTTTCTTCTCATAAAGAACCATATTTTGGTTTGGAGGAATGCTTTTCCTTTCAGCGCTCAGGATGATGACTCCTTTCTCTTTGTGAAGAGAAAACGATAGGTGTTCTCACAACTTTTCCCTATCCCGTCAAATTCTTTGAGGGTAGGAATACACATATCTGGTATTCATTAATCACATTAGCAGGGGTTGCTTTCAACTTGATTATGGGCCTACATGTGTGCTAGCCAAATGCCCACTTTGGAGTGGTTGTTGGACAGTGGTCTGATATGCACAGCTCCTTCTCTTAACTTCCAGTGTTTCTCAGGATCTAAAATAACGTAGAGCTGCTGACCTGATATGGTGAATTCTTCTCTCCACACTGCTTGGCTCTGTGAAATCCTGGAGTGATTTTAGTACTGTAAGTCCCCTAAATATGAATGGAGTTCTGTTCTGTG
>SJYA01014365.1:0-10458 GCA_006410615.1 Neotragus moschatus
CTGCCAAAGTTCCAGCTGCTGTGAGTACCTGCTCCCCCGACCCATCCTGTCTGCCCCTTCCCACCCCCTTCTCTATCCTTGGCACCTGACAGATACGCATCTCTTGTGTTGGCAGCTACAAACAGCAAATTCAACCCTAGTCAATCCAGCACCTTCCAGAACATGAGGAGGACAATCAACCTCAGCTTTGGCTCTGGGAGCATGAGTGGATATCTGGCTCTGACATTGCCTGGGTAACGTGGAAACCAGGGGCTCAGTCAGGGCTGGCCCTGGGAGCAAGTGCTGCCTGCAAAACAGATGCAGGACTAGCTGGCCGAGGCTGTCCATCCCCAAACCCCTAGTGGCCACCTGCCCAGGAGGGCCCAGTCCCTGAGAAGAGCTCCCCTGCTGACACACAAACTCCCAGAACAACTAACAAAGAGAGTGGCTTGACGTGTGAATTTATAGCTCCTTTACCCATGAGCAGCTCAGAGTTCATTTTGCTGGAGCAGAAAGAGGGGATAATAAAGCACCCACTTGTATATTCTCAGACTCTACATTCACGGTAATAACTTGTTTGATCCTGAAACAACACCAGGAAGGAGGTACTTTTATTAGCTCCATGATAAGGATAAGGGACGTGAGGTGCAGCGAGTCAGGGCCCTGACCAGGTCACACATTTTTCAAGTGATGGAGCTGGGCTGTCCTTCAGGACTCAAGTAGGTGTGGGTTTGGGGGAGAGCATAAAACTGATCTGGTGCCCCTGCACAGCACAGGGCTTCAGGTATCCAGGCAGGTGAAGCAGGGGTCACAGCTGTGGAAGGGGCCTGATAAATGGGATCTCAGTCCGGGGGACCTTTGAGACTAATCAAAACTATGGCCTGCCTCCCCATAAGTGCCTAGTATACTCTTCCTGTGTCTCTCTGTCTCTCTTCCTCTCGTACATACACTCACACACAGGTATACATAGCAGCAAAAGCCTCTTTCCCAGGCTGAATGTTCATAAGAACCCTGCCAGTGACATTGTATAATGGGCTTCGGTCTTCCCGGAGAGATACAGAATCCACAATGCATTGCGATGAATTCCGTCAGATTCTGCCATCACATCACAGTGATGCCAAACAGAAGACTAGCCTGCTCTCTATTCATTGCATGCTCAGGCAGGAACCATTCGGTCCTGTCCTGAGTCTTGGTTGCCCCACCTGTACAGAAGGCTGAGGTCAATTTGACTCACTCAGGTGGTGTTTTCAGGAGAAGCAGATGTTGTTAAAATATACAGCATCACACAAATGGAACCTGAATTTCTGTCCCAGCTTTGTCTAACCATCTTCGGTCCAGCCAGGGTACAGCCAGGCTTCAGTTTTTCTCTGATATGCTAATGATCTGCACTCCAGCCCAGTCCCACTTCCCAAATCTTTATGTGGGAACTCTCTCTTCCCGCAGATCGGGGACCTTGTTGTCCCATGGCAAGCATTTGGCCTGAGCATGAATCTGTCCAGTGAGGCCATGGAATATGGGCCTTATGATAGCATCCTGGGCTTGGCCTACCCCAGCCTTCCCATCGATGAGACCAGCCCTGTCTTCAACAACCTGAATAACCAAAGAATCATTTCTCAGCCTGTCTTTGCCTTCTACTTGAGCAGGTAAGTCTGAGCTGGACAAGTCTCCTCTCTAAATTATCTGTAAGATACTTGCAGTTGCATGAAAAATTGTAGATCACCAGATCCAGAATATTTCTGAGAAATAGTCTAGCCTAGGAGAACTATGGCCCCAGGATCACATCTGGCCCCACCACTGGGTTTTTTCAATAGTTTCACTGAAACACAGCCGTGCTGTTGGGCTCGAGGACAGTAATTTTGTCTAGGTTGGGGGGGGGGGGTAGAGATAAGAGAGAGAGCAATAGAAGGTGTCAGGATATTGGATACTGGAGGAAAAGGCATCAGGATTTGCTGATAAACTTGATATGGAAGGAAAGAGTGGGATGGAGAGAGCATTCCCTTCCTCAGTAACATCTCACCAGGAGCCCAGGGCCAGCTACAGAGTCTGCAAGAGCCAGTCCAAAGTGAAAATGTGGAACCCCTTGTTCAAAACATATTAGGAATTTTAAGACAGGGAGACTAGAGTTGGAGGTCTGCTCAGCTGTAAGCCCCATGGACAGCACTGGTCACAGGCAAGTGAAGTTAAATTGAAACCATGCCCTTAGCTCCCTCAGGCCTTGGCTTTCCAGAATAATTATAGATAAGACAAAGAGAAAGCCAGACCACACCAGCATGGAGACCTCTGAGGGTATATCTGAGCACTCAGGTGGCTGCAGAGGACCTGGCCTTCCTCATAAGATTGGCTGGTGGAACCAGGTTAGGCTGCCCAACTTTGAACCTCTTCTTTGGCACTCAGTATATGGGAACCAACCTTGGTCAGATAGTCAGTCCATCTGAACCTCAGTTTCTGCATATGTACAATTTATGAGCTTTTATTGGATTCACTAAAACAATGTGCACAACAAAAAACAAATATATAACTTTACATGGCTAGATTAGAAGAGAACAACAACAACAAAAAAAACGACCGTACTAGTGCCTCTGATGAGTGAAGAAGCACAGCCCACAGACAGTGCCTGGTGTTACTCTCTTCCAACGAGCCCCTCATCCTTCTCTCTTCGGCCAGCCAGATATCACCAGCATGGTGATGTTTGGTGGAGTCGACAATTTCTACTGCCACGGAGATCTCAAGTGTATACCAGTGATTCAGCCATGCTTCTGGCAGATAATGATGGATCGGTGAGCCTCTCCCTCTGAGGGTCACCCCAGTGACGCTTCCACACATGCACACAGACACACACACACAAGTGCACGCACAGACACAAACAATCACACACAGACACTGGTTCTACCCACAAACGTACATAAAAGCACATACGAGACACACATAAACACACTCATAGGCGCAGATATAAACACGCACAGCACACAGATATGCACAAACCCAGACACACAAATACAGATACACATATCACCCATGGGTTCATAATTGTCTCAGGCCTCCTGTCCAGGCCTCTGACCAGGGTCCTGAAAGAATTCAGAGATGTCTGGGCAGCTGGGGGAGGGATGCATTCCTGTACAAGGTGGGGAGCATGGTTAGAAGACTCTACAGTATGGTGGAAAGAGGATCAGGGGGAATTTCACCAGCCTGAACAGGGTTGTGTTAAGATGACCTACTGACCAGAGCTATCCAGGACCTAGAGTGCTCTCTGTACACAGAATTGCCAGCTGAAAACTGAGAAAGTCCTGAAAGTCTGGGAAAACTGATCTACTCAGGGAGAAGCTACCCAGCAGTGGAGAGAAGTTGGCTGCAGTCTTGAGACCTAAAACAATTCCTAAAAAGAGACACCCCACCTAAACAATGCTACCTAGCAACCACCCAAACCAGGCACCCAGTGGGGCAGCAACTGTGACTGAATCAGGAATCTGGGATCCAGGAGTGACCTGAGAACAAGGGGCAATAACAGATGAGCTTCTGCATGATACCCTCAGACAAAAGCTTTCCTGTCCTTTGGAGGCCCCTGGGTCTGCTCATGCTCCCCTGGCAGGGGCCTCAGTGTCTGAGCCGGGTGAGGGGGTGGTGCAGGGAGACAACCACTCCCAGAGCAGCCTGTGTCTCCCCCGCCACCACTCAGAACACCTACTGCCCCCAGGAACCTCCATCTTCACTGCATGGGCCAACCCATCACCGATGAGACACCAGGTACAGGTCTCTGATGTTATTCATTCGACAAACATACCTCATGCATCCGTTGTGTGCTGGGCACTTGAGGAAGGCTCTAAGGATACAACTCACCTTCACATCTGGTGACAAAGATGTAGACGAAATGACTCACACGGTGGTCCAATAGTGAATTACCACTTTGGTACATGCTAGACATGAGGAAGGACCTCCAGAGAGTGAGCAAGAAGGTGCTCGATCTAGTCCGGGGTGAAGACTTCCCTGAAAAAGTGACAGTTAGTCTGGGACCTGGAAGATGCGGAGAAATTAACTATAGAAAGGGGGTGAGGGTCTTCTAGGAAGGGCACCAGCACAGGTCCTGAGACACGAAACAGCCAGTTTATTCAAGAAAGGAAGTCCAAAAGGTGGTGTGACCGGAAGAAAGGTAAACAGAGTCAGGGCAAGAACTGAATGTCTCTTCAGGAGACAGGCAGGCAGGGGGCAGTTGCTGAAGAGATTTCAGAGTGACCCTGGTGCCTGCTTTGTCCCTCTGTCTCTCAGCGTCTCTATGAACAGATAGGTTATTGCTTGTTACCGCAGTTGTCAGGCCATTGTGGATACTGGGAGCTCATTGCTGATTGGCCCAACTGATGTGGGCAGCAGCATTCAGAGGCGCATCAACCCCAGTCCCATCGGGGATAGCAAGGTGAAGGGTCATGCCACAGGGTCGTTCTTGGGCTCGCCAAAAACACCAAGGATCACCTGGGCCAGCCACTCTCCCTCTTTTTCCTACAGCAAATGACATCATGTAATGATGCCATGAAGCTGCCTCCTGTTATCTTCACCATCCATGGCACTGACTTCCCAGTGTCCCCTAAATACTACATCCAGAAGGTGAGGGTTCATCCCTGGGGGCTGGTTCCCAAATCTGGGACTTGCTGGAAACCTTGGGCTGCTGCTGGGAAGAGGGCGCCCCCTGCAGGTCAAGCCACACCATTGAAGATGCTGCTGAGCTCTGTGGCTGGGCCAGCGCCTCCCACAAATCAACCACTTGAGAGTAAGGGCAGTCTGGTAGATCCATCATCTTGAAATAAACAGAGAGACACCACCCCGTGCCAGCAGTGTCGAGGCAAAGGGGAACTCTAAGGTCCTCAGACCTCAAAGAGCTTCAGTTCAACCGAAGACCTCAGATGGATGAACACAAAAAGTCAGCTCTAGCAACCACTGACATAGACAGGTGACAAGGGGGGATGACTGGGATGGTCCCTGTGTGCTGGCCCACCCTAGTAATCGACAGTCTCCCTTCCCTTCTCGAAAGAGGCTGATGGGCTCAAAAAGAGGCATTGAGGAAGAGAGGGAATTTCAGTAATTCTAAACCCCCAGCCTCATGGAGGAGTGAAGAAGCCTGCTTGGGTTGAGGGATATATCTACACCGAATTCCATGCAATCCATTGCAAGGAATGGTTGGTGCAAAAGGGATCTGGAGGCAGATTAGGGATGATGAGGGCTACAGACCAGGGGAGCACCAGGGGAAATCACTCAACCCAGTCTGGAGTGGCTAAAGAGGATAAATATGGATCCAAGGAGGCTTCCCAGTGGGCCTAAGTACCATATAAAGGGCAGGCTGTGGGCACTGCTATTTAAAGTGGATAACCAACAATTACCTACTGTATTGAACATGGAACGCTGCTTGATGTCATATAATAGCCTGGATGGGAGAGAGCCTGGGGAAGAATGGGTACATGTAGATGTATGGCTGAGTCCCTTTGCTGCCCACCTGAAAGTGTCACAATGCTGTTAACTGGCTACACTGTGATACAAAATCAAAATCTTTTAGAAAAAGAATGGGTTGTGGGGAAGGGTGAGAAGAATAGGCATTTTCTGCAGAGCAAGGAGCAAGCAGGAGTTGGAAGGAAAGAAACAGAAGAGTATGAGGGGAATTATGGGACATTCTTGTTCTTTTTTAAAAAAGTACTTTGAAGTATAGCCACTTTACAATGTTGTGTTAATTTCTGCAGAACATCAAAGTCACTCAGTTTTATGTGTGTACAAATACATACATATTGTTTCTCATGTTCTTTCCCATTACAGTGTATCACGGGATACTCATTACAGTTCCCTGCGCTATACAGTAAGAGTTTGTTGCTTAACCATCCTTTCTGTATTTGTTTAAATCTGATGATCCCAAACTCCCAGCCCTCTCCTCCTCCCCTCGTCATGACAACCACATGTTTTGGCCCTTCTGGTTCCTGTACCCCCATTTCTGCAGCTGCTGTGAGAGCCACTTGATTCTTCCCACAGGAGGGAAAAAATGGAAAAGCTGTCTGCTCTGGAGATTGAGGGGGATGGCAGGTAAGGGCTTAGACTGACTGGTATGTATTTCTGTCTCCCCCAGGTTTCCAAGAGCCTCTGCTTTAGCAGTTTTCAAGGGGGCATAGAGAACATGGTCCCCTTGGAGACCTGGATCCTGGGGGACATCTTCCTGAGAGCATATTTCTCAGTTTTCGATTGGAGTAAAAACAGGATTGGCCTGGCTCCCACTGCTACAGGAATCACTCAGGCCCACTCCAAACACACACACCCAGGTAGGGCCATCCCACCCAGGGATGCTGAGGAACTGTGTCTAATGATCTGCAAGGCCCTATTCTCAGTAAAGAATAAACAGTTTCAACATGATAAGGTAAAAATAATAATAATAATTAATAAGTGATAAATGGTTAAAGAGAAGAATAAACAGTTTCACTCTTAATGGTGCTAAAACAGATGGGTGTCTCTGTTTGGGTCTGGGAGGGTATAATGATTAGGAAGGAGCAGGAACGAGGTCTGTCTGAACCACAAGTGAGAGGAGCCCAGTTCCAACTGGCTTCAAGGAAAGGGGGACTTACTGGAAGGACACTGGGGATCCAGCGACAGGAAGATGTTCTAGACCGTGAAAGTGTTTATGACTGCACCACCAACTCCACCATTCCCCATCCAGAGGGATAGGGCTGTTGTGCCAGCATGCACAGTCACACCTGACTCTATACCCCATGAACTGTAGCCCCCCACCCCCAGGCTCCTCTGTCCATGGGATTCTCCAGGCAAGAACACTGGAAGGGGCCATTTCCTTCTCCAGGCGATCTTCCCAACCCAGGGATCGAATCCATATCTCCTGCATTTCAGGTGAATTCTCTAACTCTTGAGTCATCGGGGAAGCCTGCTTTCAGAGGGATGGTAAGGGATGATAAAAATAGCTTCATCTCAGAGGAACATTGGCAGTGACTTTCTGCCCTAGGGGGATCTCCGTGAGGCCCTTCAAGTTGAGATGATTCCTATTTTCCTTCCACCCCGATCACCAGCTCTCTGCCACCCACACCAACTGTGTCCTTTCCAGTCCCATTTGCCAAGTTTTGGATCGTGTGAATCCCTGAGCCATCCCCCTCCTCCAGGGCAAGGCACACCCCTTCCTTTGGCCCCCAGTGCTGCTGAGGAGGAAGCCATTCATGTCAAAGGAGACCCAGGATGCACAAAGCGTTCAGTCTGTCTGAGCTTCCTCCAGAGGCAGAGCTACAAACCATTTGGTTTGAGCTCCCATGGTTTGACACTTGTGAGTAAAAGTGTCACTTTGTCCCACCTAGAGATCTGAGATAGAGAGCCTGGCTAGGGACTAGGGATCAGAGGCAGAGGGAGACCCAGATAAGAGAAAAATAAATAAGTAAATAAATGGGTGAACCAGTAGATGCTCCCACCAGACCACACTGCTGCATTCATACTGGGAGACATAGATGGTCTCAGCATGGGTACTACCATGAAATCAACTGGAATTTGTAGACTTCAGTGAGAGAATAGGCAGGAAAAGATAGCAAAAAAGATAAGTCTTGAACATTTCTTTAAGAGTATAACTTTATTAAATCTTTTTGGAGACGTTTTGTCCTAAACATACACATGACCTTTGTCACAACAATTTTGCTTCTAACGTTTATTTTAAAGCAATGAGCAGAAGCACCAGCAAATATAAATCAGCAAGGATGAAATCCTCAGAATCTCCTACAAAAGAGAATATCTAGGACTTCCCAAAATTCATTCAGCGTAAAGAGTCCACAGCATAAATAGGCCATCCCACAACGAACTACCTGATAATTGTGTTTAATGTTATGGGAAATCCTTCCAAAAGGACACTGAGAGAAAAGAACAGAATGCAAAACAGCCTGAGTCCAGGTTTGCAGAGCACGAGGAAGACAGTGCAGCAACCTCATCAGGCATGTGCATCCTGGAGCTTTCCTCAGCTCAGTTCAGTCGCTCAGCCGTGTCCGACTCTTTCCGACCCCATGGACTGCAGCACACCAGGCTCCCCTGTCCATCACCAACTCTCGAGCTTACTCAAACTCATGGCCACCATGTTGGTGACGCCATCCAACCATCTCATCCTCTGTCTCCCCTTCTCCTCCTGCTTTCAATCTTTCCCAGCATCAGGGTTTTTTCCAGTGAGTCAGTTCTTCACATCAGGTGGCCAAAGGATTGGAGCTTCGGCTTCAACATCAGTCCTTCCAATGAATATTCAGGACTGATTTCCTTTAGAATTGACTGGTCGGATCTCCTTGCAGTCCAAGGGACTCTCAAGAGTCTTCTCCAATACCACAGTTCAAAAACATCAATTCTTCGGCCCTCAGCTTTCTTTACGGTCCAACTCTCACAACCATACGTGACTACTGGAAAAACCATAGCTTTTACTAGATGGCCCTTTGTCAGTCAAGTAATGTCCCTGTTTTTTAATATCTTGTCTAGGCTGGTAATAGTTTTTCTTCCAAGGAGCAAGCGTCCTTTAATTTCATGGCTGCAGTCGCCATCTGCACTGATTTTGGAGCCCCCCAAATAAAATCTCTCACCTTTTCCATTGTTTCCCCGTCTATTTGCCATGAAGTGCTGGGACCAGATTCCATGATCTTAGATTTTGAGTGTTGAGCTTTAAGCCAACTTTTTCACTCTCCACTTTCACTTTCATCAAGAGCCTCTTCAGTTCCTTTTCGCTTTCTGCCATAAGGGTAGTATCATCTGTGTATCTGAGGTTATTGATATTTCTCCCAGCAATCATGATTCCAGCCCGTGCTTTATCCAGCCCAGCATTTCTCATGATGCACTCTGCATATGTTAAACAAACAGTGTGACAATACACAGCCTGTCATACTTTTTTTCAATTGAGCCCCCTCCCTGTCCCCTCTCTACTCCCACCTCTATCCAAGAACTAAAAGCCTGCACAGTCTTAAGCCTGAATCCAGCACACAGTTGGAGATTTGGCTCTCATTATCCTGTTTGGAATTTTTTTTTTAAAAGAAGTTAGTTGCTAACATTTAAAATCAGAAGATTGTACATAAATATTCAGACTTCTGACTTCTCTCTAAACTGGGCCAATCAGCTGCTTTCCAGCATGGCAACCACTAGCTGGAGCTGAGGAGAGGCTGCCCCAGGGGTAGCACTGTGATGCTGGCTGTCCAGGATGCACTTCTATCATTTTTCTTGCTTCCTGGGCCATGAGTTTGTGAGAACTGCCTTAGACTGCCAGCTCCCTGAAGATAAGGACCACCTGTGTCTTACTCAACTTTGACTTTCCAGCATCCTACCCAGACCCCAGCACACAGGGCTCTCCTTATATGTTTATTGGATGATATAAAATGTCTTGTTGATGCACGCATCACATTTCTTCCAATACTGAAACTGCAATTGTAATAGTGCTCCAGCCTAGATCTTTGACAGAGATTGGCATCGAAGGCACCCCTGATCTTTGCCATCCTAGTGTCTCCACACATGCCTGGCAAGGCATGTCTCCCATTGTACAGTGGAAGAAGTCTTCTCCGATCTTCTTCATACATACTGGAGACAGGCACATAATAATCCCACAAGTAACACATGTTGACTAAACAAATGGGTCCATTAATAGATACTTCCAATAGAACACATTGGTGCATCCATGTTGGGAGGCACGCATGGTCTCAGCACAGCTACTGCCATAATATGAACTGGAAAAGGTCAGGCTTTGCCCCCCTAGATAAGCTGGGGCTGATCGGCTGGGGCTCTCCTAAAGCTGGGGCTGGAGCTGGCGTCTGTTAACGAGCCTCCTGTTCTTGAAAAGTGAAAAAGCCGTTCAGTTGTGTCTGACTCTTTTCAGCCCCATGGACTATACACCCATGGAGTTCTCTGGCCCAGAATACTGGAATGGGCAGCTGTTACATTCTGCAGGGGATCTTCCCAACCCAGGCACTGAAGCTAGGCTTACCACATTCCAGGCAGATTTTTTACCAGCTGAGCTACCAGGGAAGCTCCTCCTGTTCTTGAGGCTCTATGTTTGTAGACTGTGCCACCAACATGAAGATAAATTCTGATCTTCAAAGCAATAATCTTACCCCACCTTCCGTTTTTATCATTTAAAAATTGTAGATCAAAGAGATGTATACCTTGGGTGAGAGANGGCAGATTTTTTACCAGCTGAGCTACCAGGGAAGCTCCTCCTGTTCTTGAGGCTCTATGTTTGTAGACTGTGCCACCAACATGAAGATAAATTCTGATCTTCAAAGCAATAATCTTACCCCACCTTCCGTTTTTATCATTTAAAAATTGTAGATCAAAGAGATGTATACCTTGGGTGAGAGAAACAGTAGGAAAAAAAATAGCAAAAAGATAGGTCTGGAACACTTCTTTAAGTGTAATTTTGGAGAGGAGGGGGAAGATGGCGGGGGAATAGCATGAGGAGACCACTTTCTCCCCTGCAAATTCATCCAAAGAACATTTCAACACTGAGTAAAATCT
>SJYA01014371.1:0-10277 GCA_006410615.1 Neotragus moschatus
CAACAGTTCAAAAGCATCAATTCTTCAGCACTCAGCTTTCTTCACAATCCAACTCTCACATCTATACATGACCACAGGAAAAACCATAACCTTGACTAGACAGACCTTTGTTGGCAAAGTAATACCTCTGCTTTTCAATATACTAACTAGGTTGATCATAACTAATAGTTTACATAAAATACCAGACCACTTGGCCTGCCTCTTGAGAAATTTGTATATAGGTCAGGAATAGTTAGAACTGGACATGGAGCAACAGACTGGTTTCAAATCAGGAAAGGAGTACATCAAGGCTGTATATTGTCATCCTGCTTATTAAACTTATATGCAGAGTACATCATGAGAAACGCTGGGCTTGAAGAGACACAAGCTGGAATTAAGATTGCTGGGAGAAATATCAATAACCTCAGATATGCAGATGACACCACCCTTATGGCAGAAAATGAAGAGGAACTAAAGAGCCTCTTGATGAAAGTGAAAGAGGAGCGTGAAAAAGTTGGCTTATAACTCAACATTCAGAAAACCAAGATCGTGGCATCTGGTCCCATCACTTCATAGAGAATAGATGGAGAAACAGTGGAAACAGTGAAAGACTGGTTTTGGGGGCTCCAAAATCATTGCAGATGGTGACACTAGCCATAAAAGACGCTTGCTCCTTGGAAGAAAAGTTATGACCAACCTAGACAACATATTCAAAAGCAGAGATGTTATTTTGCCAACAAAGGTCTGTCTAGTCAAAGCTGTGGTTTTTCCAGTGGTCATGTATGGATGTGTGATTTGGAGTATAAAGGAAGCTGAGCATCAAAGAACTAATGCTTTTGAACTGTGGTGTTGGCAAAGACTCTTGGGAGTCCCTTGGACTGCAGGAAGATCCAACCAGTCCATTCTAAAGGAGATGAGTCCTCGGTGTTCTTTGGAAGGACTGATGCTAAAGCTGAAACTCCAGTACTTTGGCCACCTCATGCGAAGAGTTGACTCATTTGAAAAGACTCTCATGCTGGGAGCGATTGGAGGCAGGAGGAGAAGGGGATAACAGAGGATGGAGATGGTTGGATGGCATCACCAACTTGATGGACATGAGTCTGAGTAAACTGGGAGTTGGTGATGGACAGGGAGAACCAGTCTGCTGCAGTCCATGGGACTGCAAAGAGTTGGGCACGACTCTACAACTGAACTGACTGCCTTACATACAATTGGAAGAAGATTGTATAATCAAGAGGAGCAGGTGTTCAGCCTGGGGAATAGATTCCATGTACTGAGATAGGTCCTCTCTGGGATTCAGATATACTCAGGACTGTCTGTTGTTTAATGCCAGTGAGTGCCCAGCAGACAGCAGGTGGGTGGCAGCACAGGGCTAGTTCCAAGAAAGATGTGGACAAGAAGAAGGTCACACAGTACCCACAGAGGCCAACACTGGAAGAAATGCCCAGCTCAAGATGCAGACTTGAGTCAGGCACAAGAACTCAATCTTCTAAGATCTCCCTGTTGCCATGTTTGACAATCAGTGCATAGACAGAGCCTGACATATTACTTAAAATAAGGTCTCTAATAAAGACTTCAAGGTGATGGTTATAAAGATGTTCAAATAACAAGGAATAAGAAAGGATATACAAGTGAAAAGTATAAAGAAGAATTTAAACAGAGTTGAAGATACAAAACCTGAAATAAAAAATACACTACAGAAAAATCAACAGTAGATTAGATGGCATAGAGGAATGGCTCAATGAACTAGAAAAGTAGTAACAATTACCCAAGCTTAATAGAAAAAAAAAAAAAAGAATTTTTTAAAATAAGGGAAGTAGGGTGTCAGAAGAAGATGGCACCAAGAGTAAGACCGAGATGGCCAGCCTCCCCACAGATACATCAAAAACTTACCAAGATATGGAACAACTACAAAGCAACCTCTTAAGGGACAGCAGAAGATCCCAGGCTTCCAAAGAAGCAAGCTAAATTCCTTGGAATGAGGTAGGAGAAAAGATAAGGACATTAAAAACTATGCACACTAGAGAGAACTTAAGGACAGGAACTTGTGCCCCAAAGGAGGGACAGAGTTGTGAAGTTCATGCACTGGGAAATCCTTCACAGGCAGGAACAAGGGGAAGCTGCAGAACCTCAGAGAGCCATGCAAGTCGGGGGCCCCAAAGGCAAAATACAGAGAGGGCTGCACTTCTCAGCCCATGAACAGCTCACAAGTCTTAGCCCTGCCAAGAGGCTTGGAGCAGGGAGATTAGAGAGATGCACACAAGTCTCTGCTGAGCAGAAGGCAGACTCTGTGCCAAGAGAAGCACACAGGAGCCTCCACCAAACAGGGTGGGCTAGGGGAACCAAGAGACCCACATAGAAGCCTCCAGCTAGCAAGCTATGGCCTGCAGCACAGTGTGAGACCAGGGGGCAGAGGCTCTGGGAAAGACCCTGGAGATACACAGGGGGCTGGCAACAGTGAGGATGTGCTGAGGGGCTATTTTGACATAGCTGTGGAAATAGATGTGTCTATCACTGCCAATGGCACCCTACTCCAGTATTCTTGCCTGGAAAATCCCATGGATGGAGGAGCCTGGTAGGCTGCAGTCCATGGGGTCGCCAAGAGTTGGACACAACTGAGTAACTTCACTTTGACTTTTCACTTTCATGCATTGGAGAAGGAAATGGCAACCCACTCCAGTATTCTTGCCTAGAGAATCCCAGGGATGAGGGAGCTCAGTGGGCTGCTGTCTATAGGGTTGCACAGAGTTGGACACAACTGAAGTGACTTAGCAGCAGCAGCAGCAGCATCACTGCCAAAGCTGAGAGAGCTGCCCAAAGCCATACTGAACCTATAGACACCCCAGACAAACCTTCTATTGGACACTGCATTGCCCTTAAANGGAGGAGCCTGGTAGGCTGCAGTCCATGGGGTCGCCAAGAGTTGGACACAACTGAGTAACTTCACTTTGACTTTTCACTTTCATGCATTGGAGAAGGAAATGGCAACCCACTCCAGTATTCTTGCCTAGAGAATCCCAGGGATGAGGAAGCTCAGTGGGCTGCTGTCTATAGGGTTGCACAGAGTTGGACACAACTGAAGTGACTTAGCAGCAGCAGCAGCAGCATCACTGCCAAAGCTGAGAGAGCTGCCCAAAGCCATACTGAACCTATAGACACCCCAAACAAACCTTCTATTGGACACTGCATTGCCCTTAAAGAGAGATAGGATCCAGCTCCATTGACCAGAACACATGCACAAGTACCCCTAATGAGGAAACCATCACAAAGCTCTAGAGCTGCCCAACTCACAGAGGGCAGACACCAAAACTAAGAACTATGATCTAGGACCTGGATAAACTTTTTTATTTTTTTTTTTAAATCACACTTTTTATCCCCCTTACATACCTTTGTATTGGCTTTTTGCAATGCTGTGGAGTTTTCCCTTTTCTCTCTCTCTCTCTCTCTCTCTCTCTTTCTCTCTCTTTTGTAAAACTTTCTTTAAAGATTATTTTTTTTCCTTTTCTTGTGACTTTTAAGATTTGGTTTTTTTGTTGTTGTTGTTTGACTGTTTTTTTTATTGTTCTTTTCCTACTATTTGTGTTCTTAGTTGCTCAGTCCTATATGACTCTTTGCAACCCCATGGACTGTAGGCTGCCAGGCTCTTCTGTCCATGGAATTCTCCAGGCAAGAATACTGGAGTGGGTTGCCATGCAGCTTCTCCTGGGGGATCTTCCCAACCCAGGGGTTGAACCCAGGTCTCCCACATTATAGGCAGATTCTTTACCATCTGAACTATATGGTAAAGAATTTCTTAATATATATAAATCTTTTTCACAAACGTCTGTTTACCTTTTTTTTCCCCCTTTCTCCTACTTTTTTCACCATATATGTTAGTTTATTATATTTTCTTTGCTATATCTGCAGTTGGAACTCTGCTCTGGCTCAGTTTTCTGGTCTATAAAGCCTGGGAAAAGGAGTAAGTGAGGGTGGGGAATGAAAAGACAGAGAAATATACCACAAGTAAAGGAACAAAGTAGAAAATCACTAGGCCAAATAAACGAAGAGGAAATTACATGAAAAATAATTCAGAATAATGATAGTAAAGATGTTCCAAAGCCTTGAAAACAGAATGGAGAAAATGCAAGAACCAATTAGCACAGTTAATGAAATTAACAAGGACATAGAAGAAATAAATAATAAACAGAGATAAATAACAATACTGAAATTAAAAACATGCTAGAAGGAACCCATAGTAGAATAACTGAGGCAGAAGAATGGATAAATGAACTGTAAGAGAGAATGATGGAAATAACTGATGAAGAGCAGAATAAAGGAAAAAAGAATGAAAAGAATTGAGGATAGCTTCAGAGACCTCTGGGACAATATTAAATGCAGCAACATATGAGTTATAGGTGTCCCAGAGGAAGAAGAGAAAAACAAAGGCACTGAGACAATTTTTGAAGAGATCATGGTTGAAAACTTCCCCAATATGGGAAAGGAAATAAGTCCAAGAAGCTCAAAGAGTTCCATACGGGATAAACCCAAGGAGAAACATGTTCAGACACATACTAATCAAGCTAACAGAGATTAAACACAAGGAAAGAATATTAAAAGCAGCAAGGGTAAAGCAACAAGTAGCATACATGGGAAAACCCATATGATTAACAGCTGATCTTTCAGCAGAAATTCTGCAGGCCAGAAGAGAATGGATATATTTAAAGTGCTGAAAGAAAGAAAGAAAGAAAAAATCTACAACCAAGATTACCCAGCAAGGATCTCATTTTAAATTGATGGACAAATCAAAAGATTTAGAGACACGCAAAAATTAAGAGAATTTAGCACCACCAAACCAGTTTTACAGCAAATACTAAAAGGTGTTATAAAGGCAGTAAACACATGAGAAAAGAAAGACCTACAAAAACCCAAAACAATTAAGAAAATGCCAATAGGAAATATATATCAAAAATTACTTTCAATGTAAATGGATTAAATGCTCCAACAGAAGACACAGACAGGCTGAATGGATAAAAAACAAGACCTATATATATATATGCTGTCTACTAAGAGACCCCCTTCAGACCTAGAGACATATACAAACTGAAAGTAAAAGGATGGAAAAAGATATTCCATGCAAATGGAAATCAAAAGAAAGCCCAAGTGGCAATTCTCATTTCAGACAAAACACACTTTAAAATAAATAATATTACAAGAGATAAAGACACTACATAATAATCAAGGGATCAAGCCAAGAAGAAGATATAACAATTGTAAATATGTATATACCCAACACAGGATCACCTCAATATATAAAGCAATAATAACAGATATAAAATGGGAGATTGCCAATATCACAATAATATTAGGGGACTTCAACACCCCACTTACACCAATGGGCAGATCATCAAAACAGAAAATCAATAAGGAAACACAACCTTAAATGAAACATTAGACCAAATGGACCTAATTGATATCTTCAGGACTTTCCATTCACATGCAAAAGAATACACTTTCTTCTCAAGTGCACATGGAGCATTCTACAGGATAGACCACATCTTGGGTCACAAATCAAGCCTTAGTAAATTTAAGAAAATTGAATTTATATCAAACATCTTCTCTGACCACAGTGCTATGAGACTAGATATCAATTACGGGGGGCGGGGGGGGAGGACTGCAAAAAACACAAACACATGGAAATTAAATAATATATTTCTAGGTAATGAAGAGGTTACTGAAGAAATAAGGGGAATCAAAAGATCCCCCCAAAACAAATGACAATGAAAACACTATGACCCAAAACCTATGGCATGCAGCAAATGCAGTTCTAAGAGAGAAGTTTATAGCAATACAATCCTACTTCAAGAAACAAGAAAACCATCAGACAGACAACCTGACTCTACACCTAAAGCACCTGGAAAAAGAAAAAACAAAACAAACAACAAAAACAAAAAAAAACAGATAGTAGAAGGAAAGAAAAATCAGAGCAGAAATAAATGAAAAAGAAATGAAGGAAGCAACGAAGATGCATAAAACTAAAAGCTGGTTCTTTGAGAAGATAAACAAAATTGACAAACTATTAGCCAGACTCATCAAGAAAAAAATGGGAGAAAAATGAAATCAACAAAATTAGGAATGAAATGGAAGAGGTTACAACAGAAACACAAAGGATCATAAGAGACTATTACAAACAACTCTATGCTAATAAAATGGACAAGCTAGAGGAAATGGACAGATTCTTAGAAAAGTTCAGCCTTCCAAGACTGTGATGATTTAGTCGCTAAGTTATGTCTGACTCTTGCAACTCCATGGAGTATAGCCTGAAAGATTCCTCTGCCCATGGGATTCTCAAGGCAAGAATACTGGAGTGGTTTGTCATTTCCTTCTTCAGGGGATCTTCCTGACCCAGGGATTGAACCTGGGCTTCCTGGGACCAACTGAGCTTAGAGGGAAGCCCAATTATGAATAAGCCAGTTACAGACACTGGAATCAAAACTCTGATTTAAAAAATCTCCCTAAAAACAAAAGCCCAGGAGAGCCAAATGGCTTCAAAGATGTATTCTATCAAATTTAGAGAAGAGCTAATGGCTATCCTTCTGAAACTCTTCTAAACAATTTCAGAAAATGTACACTTCCAAAGTCATTCTATGAGGCCACAATCACCATGATATCAAAACCAGACAAAGATATAATGTAAAAAAATTACAGACCAATATCACTGATGAACATAGATGCAAAAATTCTCAACAAAATTCTTCAAACAGAATTAAAGAACACTTTAAAAATATCATACCATGATCAACTTGGGTTTATCCTTGCAAGANCTATGAGGCCACAATCACCATGATATCAAAACCAGACAAAGATATAATGTAAAAAAATTACAGACCAATATCACTGATGAACATAGATGCAAAAATTCTCAACAAAATTCTTCAAACAGAATTAAAGAACACTTTAAAAATATCATACCATGATCAACTTGGGTTTATCCTTGCAAGGATTCTTCAATATATACAGTTCAGTCAATGTGATACACCATATTAACAAGTTGAAGGATAAAAAGCATATGATAACTTCAATAGATGCCTGAAAGCCTTTTGAAAAAAATGGGCATAGCAGGACCCTATTTTAACATAATGCAGGTCATATACAACAGACACACAGCAAACATTATTTTCAATGGTGAGAAACTGAAAACATTCCCTCTAATAGGAACAAGACAAGGGTGCCCATTCTCACCACTATTATTCAACATAGTTTTTCAAGTCCTAGCTACAACAATCAGAAGAGAAAGAAATAGAAGGAATCCAGATTGGAAAGGAAGAAGTAAAACTTTCACTCTTTGCAGATGACATGATACTGTACATAGAAAACCCTAAATAAACTATCAGAAAGTTACTAAACTAATCAGTGAATTTAGTAAAGTCACGCAGGATACAAAATCAATACACAGAAAGCATTTTCATTCCTTTATACTAATAATGAAAAGTCGGAGAAATCAAAGAATCAATCCCATTTACCATTGCAACAAAAAGAATAAAAACACCTAGGAATAAATTTACTTAAGGAGACAAAAGAGCTTTATACAGAAAACAATAAGACACTGATGAAACAAATCAAAGATGACATAAACAGATGGAGGGATAGTTTATGATCCTGGGTTGGAAGAGTAAATATTGTGAAAATGACTATTCTACCAAACACAATCTACAGATTCAATGCAATCCCTATCAAATTACCAATGGCATTTTTCACAGAACTAGAACAAAAAATTTCAAAGTTGGTATGAAAACACAAAAGACCCCAAATAGCAAAAGCAATCTTGAGAAAGAAGAATGGAGCTGCAGAAATCAACTTATCTAATTTCAGACTATAGTACAAAGCTATAGGTATTAAGACAGTATGGCACTGGCACAAAAACACAACTGCAGATCAATGGAACAAGGTAGAAAGCCCAGAGATAAACCCACACACCTATGCACATCTTATCTTTGAGAAAGAAGGCAAGAAAAAGATAGTCTCTTCAATAAGTAGTGCTAGGAGAACTGGACAGCTATATGTAAATGAATGAAGTTAGAACACTTCCTAACACCACACATAAAGATAAACTCAAAATGAATTAAAGGCCTAAGTGTAAGACCAGAAACTATGAAACTCTTAGGGGAAAACATAGTCAGAACACTCGATGACATAAACCATAGTAAGATCCTCTATGACCTACCTCCTAGAATAATGGAAATAAAAACAAAAATAAATATGTAGGATCTAATTATACTTGAAAGTTTTTGCACAGCAAAGGAAACTAAGACAAGGTGAAAAGACAACCCTTAGAATGGGAGAAAATAATAGCAAATAAAACAACTGACAAAGGATTAACTTCCAAAATATACAAGCAGTTCATATAACTCAATACTAGAAAAACAACAAAATCAAAAAGTAGGCAAGAGACCCAAACAGACATTCTTCAAATAAAACATATGGATGGCTAATAAACACATAAAGATATGTTCAACATCACTCATTATTCAGTTCAGTTCAGTTCAGTCGCTCAGTCGTGTCCAACTTTTTGTGACCCCATTTAGAGCAATGCAAATCAAAACTACAGTGAGATATCACATCATACCAGTCAGAATGGCCATCATCAAAAATCCACAAACAAGTGCTGGAGAAGGTGTGGAGAAAAGGGAACACTCCTGTATTGTTGGTGGGAATGTAAATTGATACAGCCACTATGGAAGACAGTATGGCGATTCCTTTACAAACTAGGAATAAAACCACCATACAACACAGCAATACCACTTCTAGGCATATACCCTGAATAAACCAAAACTGAAAAAGGCACGGGTACCTCAATGTTCTTTGCAGCACTATTCACAATAGCTTGGACATGAAAGCAATATAGGTGTCCATCGACTGTTGAATGGATAAAGAAGCTATGGTACATATATATGATGGAATAACACTCAGACATTAAAAGGAACGCATTTGAGAGTTCTAATGAAGGAGATGAACCTAGAGCCTATTATAGAGAATGAACTAATTCAAAAAGAGAAAAACAAATATAGTATATTAACACATATATGTGGAATCTAGAAAATGGTACTGAACCTATTCACAGCATAGAACATGTAAATAGATAACCAATGNACATTAAAAGGAACGCATTTGAGAGTTCTAATGAAGGAGATGAACCTAGAGCCTATTATAGAGAATGAACTAATTCAAAAAGAGAAAAACAAATATAGTATATTAACACATATATGTGGAATCTAGAAAATGGTACTGAACCTATTCACAGCATAGAACATGTAAATAGATAACCAATGGAAATTTGCTGTATTTGGGAAAATCAGACTGGGGATCTGTAATAACCTAGTTGGGTGGAAAAGGGCAAGAGGTGGGAGGGAGATTCAAGAAGGAGGGGACACATGTACACATACGGTTAATTCATGTTGATGCATGACAAATCAACGTTGTAAAAGATATCATCAATCACTTAAAAATAATTTTTTTAAAGTGTAGAAGTAAAACTGACAAATAGGTCAGAACAATTACATTCCAACAGTATTCAAAATTTTAGACAAATATTCACAACCAATTTCTCTTGCATATATACACCCCAAAAAAAGAACTCAAAATAGGTGGGAAAGAATAAATTTTTGAATAATCTTAACATCACTAAAAAAGAAAAAAAGGGAAGTTTGACTTCTAAGGCAACATTAAGTGTAGTAACCTTCACATTATAAGTGATGGACAGATACAGCCTGCTCATGGAATGGAGGAATTAATACTGTTACAATGACTATATTANAAAAAAGAACTCAAAATAGGTGGGAAAGAATAAATTTTTGAATAATCTTAACATCACTAAAAAAGAAAAAAAGGGAAGTTTGACTTCTAAGGCAACATTAAGTGTAGTAACCTTCACATTATAAGTGATGGACAGATACAGCCTGCTCATGGAATGGAGGAATTAATACTGTTACAATGACTATATTACTCAAAGCAATCTACAGATTCAGTGAAGTCTCTGTCAAAATACCAATGACATTTCTCACAGAACTAGAACAAATAATTCTAAAGTTTTTATGAAAGCACAAAAGATCTCCGTAGTCAAAACAATATTCAGAAACAAGAATAAACCTAGAGATATCCCGCTTCTTGATTTCAAAATATACACAAAGCTATTCCAATCAAACCATTATGGAACTGACACATAACAGGCACACAGGTCAGTGCAACAGAATAGAGAGCCCAGAGATTAACACATATCTTTGACAAGAGAGGAAAGAGTATGCATTTGGTAAGACAGCTTCATC
>SJYA01014373.1:0-10186 GCA_006410615.1 Neotragus moschatus
CAGGGAGAGGGGCCTCTTCACCTTGAAGGATCAGACACAAGTTTGCGTGAGTCAGGTGCTTCTCAGTGCGTGGGGGCTTCTCCAACTGAAAGCAAAAGGACTTCGTCCTGCTTTGAGCATTTGCGTATGCCCTAGTCTCATAGTCCGGCAGTGGCAACGTTGCGATACGAGCCCTGAAGACACACACACGCTGTTGTCTGCAGAGAAAGACAGAAGTCTGGGCGTGAGTCAGGTGCTTGTCAGTGAGGGGGGCTTCGTCAACCCGAAGGAAAAAAACTTCCTGCTTGGACTGTATATTTTTATGTCATAACGTTGCGATACGAGCCCTGAGGACACACGCACGCTGTTGCCTGCAGAGAAAGACAGAATTCTGGGCGTGAGTCAGGTGCCTGTCAGTGAGAGTGGCTTCGTCAACTCGAAGGAAAAAAACTTCCTTCTTGGAGTGTATTTCTTCATGTCATACGTCATAATGCGGCGGTAGCGGCGTTGCAGTATGAGTTTTTANACGAGCCCTGAGGACACACGCACGCTGTTGCCTGCAGAGAAAGACAGAATTCTGGGCGTGAGTCAGGTGCCTGTCAGTGAGAGTGGCTTCGTCAACTCGAAGGAAAAAAACTTCCTTCTTGGAGTGTATTTCTTCATGTCATACGTCATAATGCGGCGGTAGCGGCGTTGCAGTATGAGTTTTTAGAAACACATAAGCTCTTGCGTGGAGAGACACACGTCTGCGTGAGTCAGGTGCACGTCATTCAGGGCTGGTTTCTTCAAGTGATTTTCTCTATGCCGTCGTCCCAAACTAGTACGCTTGACGCAGTGTTGCGATGGAAGTTCTGAAGAAATACAGAAGCTCTTGTATCCAGAGAGAGACACCGACAAGTCTGCGTGAGTCTGGTGCTTGACGGTGAGAGGTGGCTTCTCCAGCTTCACGGAATGGTTTTTTTCCCTGCTCAAAGTATATCTGCATGCCGTAGTCTCATGATGTGGCAGTCTCGCAATCTCGCATGGTATGAGTTCCCAGAACACACACAAGCTCTTGGATGCAGAGAGAAAGAGCTCTCTGTGAGTCAGGTGCCTGTCAGCAAGAGCTGGCTTTTCGAACAGAGCGGGAATGATGACGTCTTCTTCCTCTCAAGCGTTTACTTCCGCATCTCGTGGGCTTACAAAAGACGGCTGTCGCAATGTCGCGATTTGAGCCATGAAAAAGACACACAGAAGCACGGGCTTGCAGAGAAAGATACAAGCCTGCGTGACTCGGATGCTCGTAAGTGAGGGGTGGCTCCGTCAGGAAGGGGAAGACGTGTTCCGTCTCGAATGTTTTCCCGTGCATCGTGGGCTCATAATGTGGTGGTCGCAATGTTGCGGTACGAGTCCTGAATACACACCGGGGCTCTTGCAGGCGGGGAGAAGAGACGCGGCTCTGCTTCAGCGAGGTGGTCCTCGGTAGGAAACGGCTTCTCCAACGCGATCGAAAAGACGTCTTTTCACCTGTAAGTGCATTTCCGTATGCCGTGAACTGATGCTATGGCAGTTGCAATGTAGCCACAGAAGTTCTCAAGACACAGAGAGCCTCATGGCTGAAGAAAGACACACAAGTCTGCGCGAGTCAGGTGCTTGTCAGTAGGAGCTGGCTTCTCCGACTAAAAAGGAAAGACGCACTTCGTCTCCAGTGTAGTTGCCTATATCGTGGGCTCATAGTGTGGCAGTTGCAATGTCGCGCTACAAGACCACAAGACACACGCGACCACATGCCTGCAGAGACACACAAGCCTGCGGGAGTCAGGTGCGTGTCAGTGAGAGCTGCCTTGTTCAGCTCGGACGAGAAACGATTTCTGTCAAATGTATGTCCGCATATCGTGGGCTCATAGTGCTGCAGCCGCAATGTTCCGGTACGCGCCATGGAGACACACGGAACCTCTTGCAGGCGGAGTGAGACGCGAGTCTGCCGCAGCGAGGTGGTTTCCAGTGAGAGATGGCCTCTCCGGATCGGAAACATCGAAGTTTTTCCTGTCTGATGTAATTCCGTATATGGTGGGCTCATGATTAGAGGATCCTAACGCTGCGGGGTGGACTGTGGAGACACGCGTGAACTCTTGCAGGTGGGGGGCTACGCAAGCCCCCGCAGGTCAGGTCCTTGTCAATGAGAGCTAGCTTCTCTTCCAACTGAAAAAGAAGACATCTTTTTTCGTGAGTGTATTTCGGTGTGCCGTCGTCTCATAATATGGCAGTGCAGTGTCGCGACACGAGTCCTACAAATACTCAGAAGCGGTTGTCTGCAGAAAGTGACACGAGTCTGCTTGGGTCAAGTGCTTGTCGGTGACAGCTGGCTTCTGCGACTGAAAGGGAAAGACATCTNTTTCGTGAGTGTATTTCGGTGTGCCGTCGTCTCATAATATGGCAGTGCAGTGTCGCGACACGAGTCCTACAAATACTCAGAAGCGGTTGTCTGCAGAAAGTGACACGAGTCTGCTTGGGTCAAGTGCTTGTCGGTGACAGCTGGCTTCTGCGACTGAAAGGGAAAGACATCTCCCTTCGTCAGTTTCTTTCTGTATGCCGTGGGCTCATGATTTGATAGTTGCGGTGCTGCGGTATAAATCCTAAAGACACACACAAAACCGTGCAGGGGGAGGGGGACACACGTCTGCGTAAGTCAGGTGCTTTGCTAGCGTCGGCTCGCTTTTTCAAAGCGGAGGAGGAGATACCGCTCCTCTTAAGTCTACAGCTATACGCCGTGGTCTCATGATATGATAGACGCACGAGTGCGACATAAGTCCTGCGGGCACACAAAAGCTCCTGCAGGGAAAGAGGCATAAGTCTGCGTAAATCAGGTGTTTTGTCAGTGAAAGCTGGCTTCTTTATTTGGTAGATGAGCAACTTCAGAGTATGCCTCTGCCGCATGAGATCACAGGTGGCCTCTGAGGCGTGAGCGGCACCTTCATCGGCTCTAGCTAATGGAGACCTACAAAGGCTCCGCTACACGGTTCAGGTGCTTCTTCGGGAGACCTGGCCTCTTCAGCTCAGAGGATTAAAAGAAGTTTCTCCTGTGCGGAAACCCCAGTGCATGCACGAGAGGAGAGATTAACCGCTTAAGAAAGAAATGCGGGTAGCATATTCAAAAGATAGAGTGCCCTTCTGCCGGATTAGCACGGACTCACCGCGGGTCCGGGCTGTGAAAACAGGTGGCACCCGGCCGCTTTGTCACGCCGAAAAAAAGAGGGTGTCGAGAGGCCCTTTTTCGCGCGACAAGTAGTGAATAAGACGAGGTCAGCGTACGCTGCAGGGGAATGAGATAATTTAGCATAGGCGCGTGCGTGAGCAACAGATACTACTTGTGTCCCAGCCCTATTACTATCAAAGGCAGGCACCCCTGCTGTGTTCCTCGAGCCTAAGACCTGTTTCATGGCAAGCTGGCGGGTGTCGCTGAAGCGGCTCCACGCTCCAGTAACTCGTAGTGATACCTGCTCTCATCCTCGCAGGCTAGGACCAATCTGTCTCTATTTGGTGTCCTCCAAATGATTTTGAAAAGCAGGGGCGTGTGTGCGGGCACCGCCATAGCGCTAGTGCCCCTTCGTGGCTCATACAGAAATTTACCTTCTTCCCCCGGTGAAGAACCTGCCGCGATTCGGCGCCGCTTACCGAAATAGCTCTCGACTGCAGTGATATTTGTTTCTTCTGCCACGCCGCGGACAACTCTCATCGTATGTTTGCGGGTGTCGTCGTAGCGCCGCTGACTCTTCATGGCTCATACTGGTAGTTGCTCTCTTCCCCAGGAGGAGGACCTACCACTATTTGGTGCCGCTCACTTGAATTGGTCTCGAGCGCGTTGATACCTGCTCTTTCTACCTAGCTGCGAAGGTGTCCTGACGTATGTTTGCCGGTGTCCCTGTAGCGCCCTTACCCCTCCAGCGGCTCACAACAATACTTAGTCGCTTCCCGAAGCTGAGGACCTCCCTCCATACGTAGCCGTTACATAGATTATTCCCAGAAGCAAGGGTCTCTGCTCTGTGCCTCCGGCTGGAAAGCTGTCTCACCCTGATTCGCGGGCATCGCCGCAGCGCTTTTACCCCTTTGATGGCTGTTACTGCTACGTGCTCTCCTCCCCGGGCGAGTCACCTCTCTGTATTTAGTACCGCTTGCTCAGACTGCTCACTAGCGCAGTGATGTCTGATCTCTCTACTACGCTGTGAAGGTGTCTTCCAGTGTAGCGCCGTCACCCCTTCGACGGTTCATACCAATGCTTGCTGTTTATCCCCGGCTGAGAGTCAATCTTTCAATCTGTTCCTCCCTCAAATCAGTCCCAGGGGCAGTAATACCTGCCCTTCTGACTAGGCTGAGACCCTGTCTCATGACACGTCGGCGCGGGTTGCCACGGCGCGGTTACGCTTACAACGGCTCTTGCCGATCTGGGTCCCTTCTCCAGACAGAGAACTTCTTCCATTTCCTGGCGCTTGTTGGAATTATCCTCCAAAACAGACACTTCTGCTCCCTCTTCCGGGCTGGCAGCCTGTTTCATGGCAAGTTGGCGGGTGTCGCTGTTGCCTAGTTCCCCTTTGAGAACTCCTATTAGCAAGATCCGTCCACCCTTGCCCCGGCTGAGAGCCCGTCTCTACTTTGTTTCCCGTGCCCAAACACTTGTCAAAGACAATGAGCCGTGCCCTTTTCACGAGGCTGAAAACCTGTCGTAATACAGGTCTGCGTGTGTTGCTACAGCGACATTCCGCTAGCAAGGCTCTCACCGATACATGCTGTGTTCTTCAGGCTGGGGGGCAAGCGGGCAGGTGTCACTACAGCGCACTCCCCGTTCGACGACTCTTTCCGCCACAAAGGTGCCATCGAAGCAAGTACCTTCCGCTGCGCGAGTACGCGTCTCCTGATAGGTTTGCTTCCCAGCGGCTGCTCATGCCACGAAAAACCCACACACGCACCTGCTGTGTTCTCCAGGCTGGGTGGCAGGCTGGCGGGTGTCCGGACGGCGCACTGCCCCGTTCGACCGCTCCTTGAACGACGGAAGCGCCGTCCCAGTAACGCCCTTCACTGCACTGGAAAGCCTCCTCTACAAAACTTGCTTTTCAGCGGCTGTTCACGACACGAAAACTCCACTGCCTCAAGCACCCCCCACTGACTAGAACGCGTCTCTCACTAGGCTTGCGTGCAGCGCCGTTTCACGCCACAGGGACTTCATTCCAGAAGGAGCGCCGCATTGCACCAGAACCTGCTTCATGATAAGTTGGCGGGTGTAGGAAAAGCGCCGTGGTGCTTCAGCGGCTCTTTCCGCCGCGGGGGCTTTATTGCAGGAAGCGCCTTCCACCTCACCGACACCTGTCTCATGGTAAGTCGGCGGTGTAGCTACAGCGCTATTACCCTTGAGCGACTCTTTCCGCTTCCAGGGCCCCACCGCAGCAAGCGCCCTCCACTGCACTAGCACGTTTCTTGCAAAATTTTGCCCTCGGGGAGCTCTTCCCACCATGCAGGCCCCGCCGCAGGGAACGCCCTGCATTGCACGAAACCAGAGACGTGCTCACAGTATCGCAGCAAGCGCCCGGCGCTGCACTGGAAGACACTCTCACAGTAATTTTGACAGGTGTAGGTAGAGCGCAGTACTCCTTGATGCCTTTTTCCCGCACTGCACTAATAACCTCTTTCACNATTTTGCCGTCGGGGAGCTCTTCCCACCATGCAGGCCCCGCCGCAGCGAACGCCCTGCATTGCACGAAACCAGAGACGTGCTCGCAGTATCGCAGCAAGCGCCCGGCGCTGCACTGGAAGACTCTCTCACAGTAATCTTGACAGGTGTAGGTAGAGCGCAGTACTCCTTGATGCCTTTTTCCCGCACTGCACTAATAACCTCTTTCACGGTAAGTCTGGCTCAGGTGCAGGAAGAGCGGCATACTCCTTAGCGGCTTTTTCCCAAGCGGTTCCTCCGTCGCAGCAACCACCCTTCAATGCACTCGAAGGCGTGGCCTGGAGAGTCTGTTTTTCACCGGCTCTTCACGCCACGAGGCCTCCGCTTCACCACGCGCCCTGCATTACACTGGAACCTGTCGTATGGCCAGTTGGGCGCCTGTAGATAGACTGCACACATCCTCCCACGGCCCTCCGCACCAAGGGGCGCCCCTCGCATCAAGCACTCGTCACTGCAGTAGAACGCGTTAGGGTGCCCTTCAGCAGCTATTCCCGCCACGCGGAGCCTACCGCAGCAAGCGCACTGCACCGGACACTACAGTCTGTCTCATTTTAGTGGGCGGGTGCAGCTACGACGCCTTAGCCCTTCAACGGTATCACTGAAACTTGCTCCCTTCCGCAGGCTGAGAGTCTGTCTCCACTTTGTGTTGCCTACTTGGATTCCTCTCAAAGGCAAGGGTAGCTGGTCTTCTTACCAGGCGAAGAACCTGTTCTGCGGCAAAATGGCGATTGCAGGCTTCAGCGCCACTACCCTTCAACGGCCCNTGCAGCAAGCGCACTGCACCGGACACTACAGTCTGTCTCATTTTAGTGGGCGGGTGCAGCTACGGCGCCTTAGCCCTTCAACGGTATCACTGAAACTTGCTCCCTTCCGCAGGCTGAGAGTGTGTCTCTATTTTGTGTTGTCTCCTTGAATTACTCTCAAAGGCTGGGGTGGCTGGTGCTTTTACCACGCTGAGAACCTGTTTTACGGCAAAGTGGCGAGTGCAGGCTTCAGCGCCATTACCCTTCAACGGCCCTAACCGCCCCGGAGCCCAGTGGAAGCGAACGCCTTGCACTGCGCTGAACGAGGCGCACTGGCCATACCCGCGGACGAGGCGCAGTACTCGCGAGTTAGAGAAGGGTGTGGACTGGAATACGCATTGCAGTTGTGGGAGCGGGGAGGGGAGCTCGGAGCCGTGAAGGCTGCGCGTTCCGCCTTGACAAATGCGACAGTTTAGAGCGCCTCCAGTGCAGGGGGATGCAGACACCCGCGTCGGGGTCTCACCTGTGGAGGCAGCTTCACCGCATCCCAGCGCCTGCAGAGGGTCTAGAGGCCACCTGCCACTGGTCTGAGAACCACCAGAGCAAGCCACAACCATCTGCATTCATGCTACGTCGGACACCCACCTACCTTTGGCTTGAACGCTTTTGACGGCGGGGCAGAGCACGTAGGGCGCCTACAGCGCCCGTCAGAGCAACAGTGATCATCTAGTGCGTATAACAGTAGATGCAACGACTGGGCGCGCGTGTACGCTACTACACTGGCTATCAAAGGCAGCCGGTTAGTCTGTGTCTTTGCTGCACACGCAGTGCTGCAGTGAGACAGTTTTCCAGAGACCAATCAAAACCGAGTATCTCTTTTGGAGGTGGCCCTCGCACGGGGAAGCGCGCGGGAAGGTAAACTGCGTCGCGCAACAGCGTGTCGCAATTGAGGTAAGCGGTACACTATGGCCGTGCGTTCCAGACAGGCGTCAGGGAACGGAACCGGGAGCATCAGCTGACTTCCCCTGTTCAGCGTTCACCAGATGGGAGAGTTTCGGGGGGGCCTTTGCCTGCTTGCCCGGTGTAAGCCATTTACCAACGTCCCAGAAGCACGCAACACTCATTCACATCCGGTATGCCGCAGGCTGTGGCCGGGGTCCCAGCCGCAGTAAGACATGTGCTGAATACCTTTAGAAAAGGCTATCTGCCTGGCTCTCGGAGCCTGCGCAGAAGCGTCTATCAACAGGCGTCTGAAAAATACGCAAAAAGCAATCAAATCACGCATGCCGCAGTTATGTTGTGGCTACACCGCTACCCAGCCGCCCGTGAGCAGACACACACACTCACACACACAAACACACACCATACATATATATTTATATATATATATATTCGCGTACGTACGTAGACAGAGAGAGAAAGGAAGAAGTCGTTGCAGCTGCGGCGGGGATATCACATGTGGCACACCTGCGGGTACAGATCTTCATCAAATGTATGCCTTTCTAAGCACAACACTTATGTAGACGGAGGAGATGCAGGCCGGGAGGGTCAGCTCCGGCTGGGATGTCGCTGTCACCAGGAAGCCGTACTGCAAAGCTCGCGCCCGTCCGCTCTAGTCGTAAGCATACCAAAGAGTTGCGTTTCGGCCATTACCGGGAACGCCCGACTAATACCTGATGGTGAAGTTCAACACATTCCCCACAGCAAAGCACCATGTCTTGTGGGCTGCCCTCTGCGCTTAACATCTCCCGCAAGTTTTTGTGTTAACCCTGCCAACTCCGCCTGAAAAGCCGCTGACGAGGGAGGATAGCATATACGGCGGAGGATCTCCCCGGAGAAAAGAGGCCGCGAGGAATCAAATGGCCAGATCTGCTTTTTCCTGCCCTTCATTTAACACGACGGATGCGGGTGCGGCTACCCAGGATCGAAACCCGTCTAGACTCATCGCTTCTGTTTCGTCTGAAGCCCGTTGGCGGCAAGCGGCGGCGACTTGGCACATGCGAGAGCCCGGTGCGAGGACAGGCATGAGAATGCGGATAATCAAGGAAAGCGATATCTGGCCCCTTAATAACGTGTGCTCCCTTCATCACCCTCATATGGTTCGTCTCCTTCTTTTCCCCTTCTTGGTCCTCCATGCGGGGGACAACAGACTTGGAAGTGGTTGTGTCAGATTCAGCCTAGACAGATGGTACGGTGTGTCGAAGTGAAGCCACATGGCGTTCCGACTTGTAAGAGTATATGACCCGTACACCAAGGATTTCAGTAAAGCGTGAGCTTTGTGTGCTCTTTTCTCCGAAGGACGGTCTGACAATGCCAGAGCTACGTGTAACTGCTGAGCTGGAGATGGGCTTTCTTGCTGAGGCACAGGAAGGGGGAGAGGAACTCGAGACGACGGTATTGTGTCCCTGCGGGCTTTCCTCAACGAACGCCGCCGCGGACGGCTCTCGCGCGCCTCTTGGGTGCCTCCGCCCTCGAGGCCCCGTATCANGAGATGGGCTTTCTTGCTGAGGCACAGGAAGGGGGAGAGGAACTCGAGACGACGGTATTGTGTCCCTGCGGGCTTTCCTCAACGAACGCCGCCGCGGACGGCTCTCGCGCGCCTCTTGGGTGCCTCCGCCCTCGAGGCCCCGTATCATATTCTCTAGTATGTTGGTGAACTCCTCTGCAGTTGGGCGGCCCCCCAGAGCTCTTACCCTTCTGCAGATCTCCGCCCAGCGGCGTGACGCAAGTTGTTCCTTTTCCTCTTCGCTGTTCGGCGCTTCACGCGGGGCGGGCTCTTCGCTGCAGATAGCATGACGCATAAGCCCGTGATGAAGCCACCAAAAATATATCAGCGTCACAGTAGGGCGTCTCATCGCGGAAAAGCGAAATGTGTGGCATTGCGCGCACACGGGCAGCAGGGACTTCCCTTCCGCGCGGTAGAAAAGCGGCGGATGGCTTCTGCAAGCACACGCTACGGCACACGCCCCGCGGTAGTTCAAGAGGGGAAGATTGAAAGGATGCGGTCTTATTCAGTGAGTTCGGCTTTCAACAAAGTAGTCCCCTCTCAATAATGGATGCTCTCGAGGACTTCACGAGCTGGCACACAGATGGAGTTTCCATAGGTTCTATTACAATAAGACAATTTCAAGATAATCGTGAAGTTGTGAATGGTAGAGCGTTTGTAGAGATATATATACATATATGTATAAACATACATGTATATATATACCTGGTAGTGATGCCTCTAGCTTTGACAAGAAGAAGACGCGGAGTGCCGGTCTCTCTTGCTGAGTCAATGAATAGGCGAGACAGCTCTGTTGTCGCAGCAGCAGCAACAGCAGGAGGAGGAGCTAGGAACAGACTAGCACCTGCGGACAACGGGCAACAGCAGCAGCAACAGCGGAGGCAGCAGCAGCAGCAGCAGAAACAGCGGCTACAGCAGCAGCAGCAGCACCAGCAGAAGCAGCAGCAACAGCAGCAGCACAAACGCCAACAGCAGCAGCAGCAGACACGGCAGCAACAGCAGAAGCCGCAGCAACAGCAGCAGCAACACCAGCAGCGATAGCAGCAGCGGCTTATCAACGTGACCCAAAGATGAGGAGTTTTCTACCAACGGGCACTTTGCTACATACAGCATTTGTAGTTACGCACGTACTGCATAGTACCTGCTGCAGGGCTTGGAATCGCTACGCATACAACTATTATATCTGTATCAATAAGACATACGTGCATATATATATATATATATCTATATATGCAGTTATGCTTCCGCTGCGAACGG